>JAIVFH010000107.1:0-112209 GCA_025765595.1 Obelidium mucronatum | reverse complement strand
TTCTTATCCTTGCCGAGTTGGGTTACCCTGACGTCACCAATCCGGATCTCTGTGCCGAGTTCGAAGCTAATAATATCAAATGCTTCTTCACAGGACTCACAGACGACGATCTTGCACGCTCTATGTCGGCCTTGATTTCAGCAAAAGCCAAGAAAGACCCTCTTAGCTTCATGGAAGTTATGCAAATTGTTGCTGACGACGAAATGAGCTCTCGCAGTTGTACTGCTCACAAGGAAATGTTCGGTACTGGTCCTGCTCGCGCCTTTGTTGCCAAAGAAAACAATGAAGAACCAACTATTGCCAGTCTCCAACTACAAATCGCATCTCTGTCGAAGGACCTTGCAGCTCGCTCTGGTCCCTCTGGCACAGCCTGGCCAAAACCCGACTTTGATCCACTCAGATTGTTTGTTACCAGCTTCGTGGACGGCACTACTGCAGCAGCTATCCAAGCTCACTTCAAAGATGCAAGACATGTCCATTTCGCCAAGACAAAGGAAGGAAAGCCAATTGCTTTCATTGGGTTTGAATCTCCGGAAGCAACAACGGCTGGTTTGGAAGTGAAGGCGGTATTGGGGTCTAGTTTGATTATTCGTCGTGCTTACATTAAAGCTACTTGATACTACTCCTTCCTTGTCGAAAATAACCCTACTCACCGAACTCAAATAGCTTTCCTCGACTCAGGATCAGAAAAACACTTGACACACAACGCAAAGTTACTAGCCGACAAATCCTCATGCTTGCCCTCAAAAATTCAAGGAATTGCTCCCGACTCTGTACTTACTGGCAGTGGTATTCAAGGAAACCTAAATGTAAAAAACTCGAACTTGATACTTAAGGAAGTCAAACATATTCCTAATTCTACGGAAAATCTTGTATCAATCTGGAAACTATTGGTCAAAAAGTTTAATGTATACTTTGACCATGAATCAATGACTGCATATATTGGAAAGATGGTCAATGGGAAATTGGAAGTCGCCGCAAAAGCAAAAGGTGTCGATGGACTTTTTCAAATGATTCTCGATTCACCGGAAGCAAATGCTCAATTGGACAATGACCCCAAAATTAAGGCTCTCCTGGGAACCTCGTTTCCGAAAACCACACTCCGAACTTGGCACAAACGATTCATGCATGCAGGAATCGACCAAATTCTGAAAACAATCCCTGCTGTCAACGGTCTTACGCTTACAGGAAACAAGGACAAAGAATTCTTCTGCGAAACATGCGTAATAGCAAAAATGCCACGCCTACCATTGGGTGGAGAGCCGTATGCTCGACACTATCATCATTGATGTCTTCTTTCCGGAAAAAAGTAATCCATCTCTTGATGGACACACGTGCATGTTGGGCATAATGGTCCCATCTATCAACTTCAAACTATGCTACGGTTTATTTCAACACCGAGCAACCGATGTTACCGCAACTCTGAAATATGCCATTAAGTACCTGGAATCACATTCTACGGAAAAAGTACTCAACATCAGAATGGATCCATCCGGGGAAGCAGAAAGTAATCTTATGCGATCAGCCTGCAACGAACAATCAAAAACGCTACAAATCACGATGACAGACGCGCATAACCAGGATGGACACTTAAACGGATACTTTAAGGTCACGATGGAAAGAGTTAGAGCTAACATTATCCAAACAGGTGTTCCGATGAACTTCTGGCTCAACAACGCTCTTTACCATGCACATGTGGACAACCGCACCATCCACGGGAAAGAAACAAAAACACCGTTCGAACTACTCACAGGATTTAAACCGCTTGTAAAACATTGGAGGACTCTAAATTGTATCGCGTACCCACGAATACTGCCAAAACATGTCAAAATTACGGACAAAAACCTGGACAAACCTGGAGTATACTGGAAAACGAGCCCAAGAGCTATACGCACACACTTCATTGGTTACGGAAATTACAACGGACATCCAGTGCAACGAATGGGTTGGAAATTCATCCGGGATGTTACTGACCCAAATTCTATCATTTATTCTAGAGACGCATATTTTGTCGAAACGGCGTTCAATCACCAACAAATACAAGGAAAACAAATGGAAACGGTTCCGGTAATCCGATGGTCCGAACACTACACAGACCATTCCGAAGACGACCTCATTGCAATTCCCATGGAATGCACAGTCGAAGAACTCGAAATTGCCAATAGCAACCCAGAAGAACTAATACCAAGACCAGTCCCCATTCAAACCACACAACCGGCAAGCCCATCAAACAACTCCAAATACTTCACGCCGGAAGGCTCTACTACCTCTTCTACAAATAATACACGCCCCACAACACCCTTACTACCCGAAATAACTCCTACCCCTGAGCCACGACGTTCGGGCAGAAACACTGTCCAAACACAACTGTATGACGCAGCTACAGGAAAAAATTTTACAGCCTTGGTTTCACGGAACGCCAATATCTCTGTTCGCGATGCCCTCCAAGTTAAGGAATGGAAAGACGCTTTTGCTAAACACCACAAAAAATTAGATGATGCAAAAGCGTACGAGTTTGTAAAAAAATCACAAGCCACTACCCCTGTCATACCGCTATTCTACGGACTCACCGAAAAACAAAATGAAGACACTGGAATTTACGAACCATACGTTAAAGCTATCGCGGACGGAAGCTCACAAAAACTATCTGACGTTGGACAAGTCTACGTTACTACTCCAGACATTGAATCAAATAAGATTTTCTCTATCCATGTCACACAGAGAGGTATGAATTCACGTAAAGTAGACGTTAACGGCGCATTCCTCCAAACCCCAAACAACCCAGAGAGACCAGTCTTTACATACATACCGAACGGATTCCCACTACCACGCGGTGTTTCACCTGATACTCACTACTTACAATCGAAAAAAGTTATCAACGGTCAAAGAGACGGCTCCTTCTTGTTTGCAAATCACCGCGACAACCTCTTCAGAGAATACGGCTTCCAACAGTGTCCTTCGAGCCCATCTATTTGGATAAAACAACTCACGGAAGTGCTACACGAAAAAATTCTTTTCATGCAGTGGTATGCGGATGATGGCGAAATTGCTGAAGACCCAGGATGTTGAACAGAATCCGATAAGTTCCTACAATGGTTACACATACGTTTGCCAATCACAGTTAAAGATATAGTAGGGACCATAATCAGCTGCCGAAAAACGTATAGCCCGGGCCGTTTCGACATGGATCAAGAATCATACTGTTGTAGAGGGACTGGAAGCGGTGCTGGTTCTGTAGACAGGTGAGCTGATCGTTGTGGACACTAGAGAGATTTTGGAGAGAATTCTTAAACTTTATTTCCAAACATGGAGCTTGCAACATGAGTTTCATGTGCCTCCAACACTTCCCCTCAAGCGAACATGATTGAATAAAGAATGAATTGAACAACGATCAGACTTGCGTCATGTGACATGAATGTGACTTGATTAATCGCCAATGATTAATTAAGGCTTGGTGATTAAATCGGGTTCGGCGAAGGTCATGTGATTGTCACGTGATGGTGCCTTCCCCTTGATCGTGTGAATCGCTTGAGAGTTGTGTCTTTCTGTGCGGTCTTGCGTTATTACACCCTGTGTCAGATTCTTACTGACTAAAACACTCGTCCCTCGCTCAACCTTTAAAATGGCGAAGCAAGGATGAAGTGAAACCTTCATAGGCGGATATGTAATAATCGAACATGTGCACAGAGCAGGTCTTGAACCTGGGTTGTCTTGGTAGCAGACCTGAGTTCTGACCATTGAGCTAAGTGGTTGGTCTTCTTGTGTACTTTTGAACTTGAATAAATAGTTGAATCGTTCTGTATGCGTTGTATGTTTAAAATATGAAGTATCTAGATTCTAGAATCGAAATCGAATTGAATTGAATAGAATTGACTTAGCATTATTGGGGGCAAATCACGAAGGGCCCCAATGCGTATCGCGGAAGTCAATCTTGAATCGTGAATGGTTAAATTGAAATCGCGGTAAGAGACATCATGCCAAATCGGGCACAAAGTTTCTTGAATTGATCGCGTCCAAGGCACTTGGTGAGTAAATTGGCTGGCTGGTCAGCGGTCTTGATCCAAGTGACCTTGACTTGTTTTAAATTGACCAGTTCGCGGATATAGTGGTATCGAATATTAATGTGCTTGGATCAATGGGAGAATACGTCATTGTTGCATTGATGAATTGTAGACTGGTTGTCTTCGAAGACTTTAATTGGTTTTTCGAGTGGTATGTTGAGTGTATCGTATAGCTGAATAAAAGATTGTAGTTCGCGTCCTAATTCGCTGATGGACATGTATTCGGCTTCTGTAGATGAAAGTGGGGTGACTGGAGTCTTGGTTGATTTCCAGCTTATGAGGCCATCCGCGAGAACAACCATGTAGCCAAGCTGTGACTTAGCTTCGTGGTGGATGTTGTACGCGGCGTCGCTGTAGCCGATAGGACTTGAATTGCCTTGTTTGGAGTAGAAGATACCGTGGTCTTGTGTGTCATGGATGTAGCGGAAGACGCGCATGAGGTCTTCCCAGTGTTGTTGAGATGGTTTGCTGGAGAAGATAGATAGGAAAGAGATAGCTGTAGAAATGTCTGGGCAAGTGTTGATAGCTGCGTAGTTGAGGCATCCGATGGCTTCAAGGTATAGGGATGGGTTGTTGAATAGGGGGGTGGTGTCTGATGCTGGAGTTGGTGAAAATGAGCTTGGCAAGGGAGTGGAAATTGGATAATGCGAAAAATGCCCCGTAAATCGCTCCAAGATTTCCTTGATGTATTTTGATTGGTGGATGAATATTCCGGAGGGCTCGTGTTCAACTTGTATTCCGATTGTGTAGGTAATTTTTCATAAGTCTCGCATTTTGAATTCCTTCCTTAGAGAAATCACGCCCTCATCGATTAGTGCTTGGTCACCGAAGAAACACAAGAGACGCACGGGTCCGCCTTCGACTGAGTGTATCCTGTTTCTTTGAGGTGAGTTGTCAACTTCTTATACCATATACGACCCGCTTGTTTTAATCCATAAAGTCCTTTTAGGAGTTCATAGACCCTGCCGGTTCCATCGTCGTATCCGGGAGGCTGCTTCATGTAGACGGGTTTGTCGATATCGCCATACAAGTATGCGGTGCTCACGTCGCACATGCGGGTGTCCCCCGTTAATTGCTGTGAGCGATAAAAGCCATCTGAAAGTTGCTGCGCGCATAACCGGTGAGTGAGTTTCCGTATAATCCAATCCGAATTGTTGAGTATATCCCTGAGCGACTAAACGCGCCTTAAACCGTTCAACAGATCCATTGCTGTTCAACTTGACCTTGTAAACCCATTTGCTGCCGACAATATTGATGCCGTCAGGAGCTTTCACAAGTCTATAGGTCTTGTTGTCCACGAGCGCGTCAAGTTCGGCTTTCTTGGCTGCAAGCCATTCTTCTTGGAATTTGCTCTTCTGTAACACGGGATGCCTCCAATTTCCCAGGAACTGCGGTCCAGGTGAGTTCCCAGAACGTCCCATAGGCTGAGCGCGGCTGTGTGCTACAGATCCAGCCACACTCTCCGCAAGCCTGAGCTCCAAGCCCACGCTCTAAGCCCAGATCCCTTCCGCGGATATAACCTATGGGTTTTTCATTGTTTGGTTAGTAATCTCTCCACACTTTTAATTCCCGTGCGAAGTTAAACTGATCACAATTAGTGGTCCCTGGCCCTGATACCAACTGCGGAAATAGCTACCGCTACAACTTTGATTCTATCAAAGGGTTAAAAGCAAACAAATAAAGAAAGAAGAAGAAGATAGAAGAATAAAGAACGAAATTAAATAAAACACCACTTACTAACCCCGCTCCTTACGTCCCGCACCTCAAGCCCATCATCCACCCTCATCTCCCCACACGCCACTGTTTGATTTTGACCAGGCCTCACCTCTGCCGCACCGTGGGTCATCAAACACGTGATAATAATTATTACTAGCTAGACGGAACTGTAATCGCGGTCCCGGGTCCCTGCCTTGGGGTCCGCAATCCGCAACACAGTTAAGTCGCGCCACCAGAATTCCAATAGCGCCTTTCTCAATCCCCCGCTACCAGTCTGGGCCACTCTGTGTCCGCCGCCTCCAGGCCTACGTAATAATTACCGCAAGGTCCCGTGGATCTCTTCAATCCACTCATGTGACTTGCGTGACCCACGCGTCATCTGACATCAAACCCCTTGTCCTGCGAACGCATCACAGGAGAACAATAGAATGCGTTAAGTTGCGCATCTAGAGAACCTACACCCTCCCCAGGATAATCATGTAAGTAACCGACACGTTGTTACTCTGAAACTGGGACTCGTGGTAAGCCCTGTAGAGCTGGATAGTGGCCTACTATTTCATTCTCAGCAACTTGTATTTTATTTCTTCACCGCATCCCCTTTTTGTAGTTTCCCCCACAAAATGTAAATCTGCAACAAAGAAATCCAATTCCCCCAACACAAATAAATTAAATAATAAATAACCAAATAAATCATAAATAAATAAGTGTGTAAATAAAGATAAAATAAAGTGAATTAAAGAAACCCCAGTGAAGTGAATTCCACTTCACACTTCATGGCTGCGTTCCGTGTCTTCGGTGATTCAGGAGTCTTTGAGACAGGCGTCGAGGTGAGTGGTACGTCGTGTAGTTTATCCTCGATTGTAGCTGATGACCATTCTTCACCAAAAACATGTGTCTCTTCTTCGTCGAGTGTTGGTGAGCACAGCAGTGTTGTCGCAAGCAATGTCCGTGATTTGCTGAGTCTCTGAGATATTCTTTGCGGCGCCGTTGCTGGTTTTGGTGTTGTTGGTGGTGGTTGCGGTGGCGGTCGTACCGAAGTGCCAAGACCTGGGCTTGTTAAGGTACGCTTCATCGCACTTTTGAGTGGTTTGGTGGTTTTACTAAGTGTTATTTGTATTGTGATTAGTGTATCGTCGTTGATTCGAGCGATTGAGGTGAGATAATATGTGTTTTTGTAATGACGTGTGTTAAAAGTTTTGATTTTTGTAGTGATTTGTATGTGGAGAGTTTCCTCTCTTCGAGAGTACTTCCAATTGTTTGTGGCTACCGTTGATGGAGGTGATCAAGGTATGTAAATTGTTTATGTGTTGGGGATCCCGGGATCAGGGCTTGGCCCTTATTAATTAAGTTTTTGATTGTGTGTTGTAGCTTCCCCTCAATCCGTTCCCGTTAAGTCTTACAAGGCGTCCCCCGCAAGTTCCAAACAAGATGAATGGTAAGGAAGGATTGGGGTTATTGTGTTGTATCTTACGTTTTTGTTAAATGTTGATTTGTGTTTTGTAGTTCAAGTCTCGCGGCGTTTGCCTTGAGGACTGTGTGGTGTAGTTTTGGTTGCTTTCGGTTGGTTCGCAACGCTTGGAGTGTCTCCGCATCAAGAGGTTTGTGTTTGACTTTTTCCATGATGTCAATTTAATTTTTAACGTTTGTATCCACAGCAACGTTGTCTTGATTTGTAACTCTGGTGAATTCAAGACCAAGGTTTGTGTGGAGGTGGCGAATGTGGGTTGCGGCCATGACGGGTAAACAGTCGGCTTGAAGATACAATCTTTGAATCGAACAAGGTGAACGCGAGCAGTTTCCAAGTCAAGGACAATGACTTGGGATGGGGTCTTAGATCCAAGGTAAATCCCTTCTTTCCGTGTTGGTTCCATTTTGCTAACAATTTGTGTTGATACAGGAAGATATTTGACAGCACATCCAAAGGGCTGGAAGTTGGACGTTTGAGGACGAATTCCAGAGCTGGCGTATTCGGGGCTATCGATATTGCGGGATATAACAGGTAAGACGTTGTTGATTTCTGATGCGTGTTCAAATGCGTATCCCCAGTATTCTAACGGTGCTTTGCATTGATATAGGAAAGTCCTGGCCATCTTGCTCAAGGTTTGAATTGTCCGTTCGGGTCCTCCATCCATTTGGTGCTGTTCTGGTATTCCTGGCTCGAATGAGATATTGTTGAGTTCGCAGTACTTCATGAATGCGGGAGATCTTCCTAGCTCTCCTGGATCCATTTGCATCCGTTTTGTGGTGAGTTGATATTTTGTGATTGTCTTTTGATGAAGTCGGATAGCCCAAACTAATGCTTCATCTTTGTGTTCAAGTAGCGCGATGTCAGATCTCTTCGAACCATAGTCGTTCATCACAAGCGCGTATGGGTATTTTCCGAGATGCGGTGGTTTGATTTCAACGACGTCGAATCCAAGTTGTTCGCCAGGTAAATGTTTCTTTGGATCTGACTTAAACGGTTGCTTATTTGTTTTACAACTTTCGCAGGAATCGCATGGCATTGGCTTCGGCGGGAATTGAATTGGATGCAAGTTGCTTGAAGTATGATGGCGCTGCATGTATCTGAGTCTTGCGTCGCTAGCATGTCCAAAGATTCGGTGTCGAAGCTCATAATCCAGTAAGTCATTTAACATTTGACGCGATGCTCTTTCTAACTCTCCTTTGCTTAATTCTCTTAGACGCATATTCTGAAGTTTTGCTGAAAGTAGCAAATGGAACTGACGCGACTGATTGAATGGAATAGGATGATTGCGTACTGGGAGAAAGTGGAGTCCATTTCGTTTGACACATTGGGATAGTGGTTGATGCGGTCCTAAGTCAGAAGATGGATGGGACTTGAAGATGTAACCGGGAAGTCCTCTTGAAGATTGGAAGTGAAGTCCAGCGTCTTCAAGGTCATTGGTTCCAATGAGGTGAGTTACAATCTTTGGAGTAAGGCACGCGTCTTTGATTAATAACTCGTATCCATTTTCCAGAATGATGACTGCGTCTCCAGTTCCAGTTATCTGAAGTGGAGTGCCATCTTTGTCAGCGGTACCGGAGGATCGGCTACACGGAGTAAAAGAGACGAAATAATCTGTGGTCTTCAAGCAAGTCTTTCGGCATCCTCTATCAATGACAAAGACAAACTTGGTGTTTGTTGGCTGAAACTGGTACAAGAGTTTTGGTGTTTCCTTGATACTGGTAAGTGTTTCAGTGTTGTTGTATAATGTAATGAATTCTTCTAATGACTTATCATTCGCAGGGGGGACTGCGTCTGGCTGTGACAAGACCGAATTCTCATCACAGCCCCCCCCGGTGCGGAACGCCCTTTTAAGTTCGTCATAGAGTTGATTATAGTTGTTTGGATCCAGAATTTCTTCGGGAGCTGGGTCAATCCTTGAAGGTAAGCTGAATTTGGTTTTTGATGTTGTTGTATTTGTTGATTTTGCTGATTGTTTCCATTGTAGGGCACGTTCGGCTTTGCGAAGTTGAGGTTGGATGTTTTGATGAATGATGGAATCAGGAACGGCTTTGTCTTTCCGTCGCTTCTTCTTAGTGGTAGCAGTAGTAGTTGAAGGTATTTGATTTTCATCTTCTTCCATTTGATGTGACACTGATGTACTGATGACTTGAGTTATAGGTGGCGCGTCAACTTCAAGTCCATCTTTCGGCCAACTTAGTGCTGGCCCCGGTAAAAACCCGCAGGAACCATAGTACCAGATCCCGAAGCTAAGTTATTTGCCTGGGTATTTATACTATTTATGGTTTGCTGATCATTGATAACTGTAGGTTGCTGTTGGAATGAAACTGTAGGTTGTTGTTGTGTAGCGGGTGGTGGTGGAAGTTGTTGTTGCGGAACCATCAGTGATTGTTGTTGGTAGTAGACAGGTTGCTGCCATTGGTAGTTGTCGAAAGGAGCATTGAACAATGCGTTTTGCGGTTTCGAAAGTAGTTGTTGGATCAGCGGATGTTTGACAATGTCATTGCGGATCCTGTTTGGTGGCAGCAGCGGCTTCCCCTGAGGGAATGGAAGTAGCGCGTTGAATGCGTAGTCCTGGGACTTGAAGCATTGAACGTGAAAGTGATTGCCCCCGCAAGTTTTGCAAGGACTTGGAGGTTGTTGAGTTGTAAACTCTAAGGCGTGTAAGCGGTGAGTGGGTTGGTTACTATTAATAGGAAATTGTCTTCCCTGATTAACGTATCCTCCCCTATTAGAGTTCCCGCCTCCACGGTTCCACTGGGTGTTCTGAGCTGGATAAGGTCCGGGACAACCGCTCGCGTTGTTGTAGAGGGACTGGAAGCGGTGCTGGTTCTGTAGCGGCTGAGGTGCTTGTGTAACAGTAAATGCTTGAACGTTCCGGCTTTTTAAGGGTTCCCTGACTAATTGGTACAGGAAAATTTAACAGATGTTGAGTAATAAGACTTCTTAATCTGTTGTAGAGGGACTGGAAGCGGTGCTGGTTCTGTAGACAGGTGAGCTGATCGTTGTGGACACTAGAGAGATTTTGGAGAGAATTCTTAAACTTTATTTCCAAACATGGAGCTTGCAACATGAGTTTCATGTGCCTCCAACACATACATTGTTGACTCCTGCCTGCCATTCCAAACCAACCAGCTTATTACAAACAAAACCCCATGGAACACCTCACTGGACATGAAGGAATTCGACAAACCATCTGGACCAACGCCCGACATTACCATGCAGGGGATACCATACCAAGAAGCGTTTGGAACGCTTCTCTCCCTACACAAAACTAGGGTCGATATACTATTTGCCCTGAGTAAACTCGGCCAACATGTAATGTCACCAAGACAAATACACTGGAAAGCCATGCAACACTTATTGGGTTATTTGAACCGAACCAGAGCCAAAGTCCAACGCTTCAAAAAGTCAACCAACGGAATCATCGAAATTATCAGATATACTGACGCCGATCTAGCGGCTGATA
The DNA here is from genome assembly GCA_025765595.1 of Obelidium mucronatum. Taxonomy (NCBI): domain Eukaryota; kingdom Fungi; phylum Chytridiomycota; class Chytridiomycetes; order Chytridiales; family Chytriomycetaceae; genus Obelidium; species Obelidium mucronatum. Next base: position 101,498 of record JAIVFH010000107.1, on the reverse strand, counting down.
ATAACACTAGAAAATCACGTACCAGAGTTGTTGCTAGCCTTGCCGATGGTACTGTCTCAGCTTCATCTAAACTGCAAAAGACAGTTGCGGACTCTACTGTGCGGTTACCAGCTCAAACCTGTTCCTCTACCTCAACAACATACTAAAATGGCTCGGTTACGACCAATCAAAACCTATTAATCACTTCTGCGATAACCTCCAATCTGTCACAAACGTCATCGAAGGCTCCGGAAGACATAAAACTCGACACTTGGACCTGCAATACATGGTTTTAAAAGACAGACACGATCGCGATGAAATCAAATTTCAGTGGTGTGAATCTGAATCAAACAAATCAGATATAATGACAAAGCCGCTCCGTGCAATCAAACATGAAAAAGCGATCGCTGAACTGGGAATTGTCGACTGAGACTCCATACAAAACAACACGTTCACCCTCTTCGCAAAAATCCGTTAACCTTTATTATATTGTGTAGTAGTTTATAATAAAATAAGAACTTTCTCATAATCTCAAGCACTTTTGCTCATATGAGCGGGATTGTTCAAAAACTTTCTGATGCGGACCATTTTTTGCTTGAAGAAACCAGGGGTTGAATCAAAAGCAGAAAAAAGAGGGAGTAACATTTTCACTTCCATCCACAAAGGGAAGGAAAGAGTGTAGACATGCCAATGAATTGGGGGTGCTGAGGGCACTGTTATGATCGTATTCAGTTCTCTTCATAGTCTCTTTGATGAAGTTTTGACAGACGTTCTGCAATTCAATTTTCAGATTGACAGATAATGTATTTAATATATTGTATTCGACCGGTACCTCTTTGATCAGACGCGTAGCTATGCGGTTGACAACTTCAAATTGTGTTTCGAAGTTCGCGTCTTCTGCCAAGATTCCCATGGACCCAGCAGACCCCTTGACAAGTGGACGAATCAAATCAGTGGTACTCTTGGCAACGAGTAAAGTTCAATTACAGTGGCTTGATTCAAGTTTTTTTGCCTCTCAGTTACGCCAAACAGGACGTGGCTTTCTTACTTGGGAGGAGCATCGGAGGCCGGTGTGAAATGCCTTTGCAGTAATGCCACATCTGACAAAATAGAACTGATTTTTTTAAATACAGCCAGCAAAAGACTTTCCATGAACGGAGGAAGCAAACTGTGATTTGGAGAACTTCTTTTTTTTGATATCATATAAAAAGCTAATTGTTGTTCACAGGTGCTATTTTGATTGGATTCATTTTCAGGGGTCCTCAAATATCCATCTTCAATAATCTTTATTTTGTGAAGGGTAAAGATATTCAAATTTGATGTGTTTCTAAATCTAAGTGTTTTTCAAAGTAGCAGAAAAGTGATGTTTAGAATCTGTGCATGTGTCGCGCATTTTGTTCGGATCTAATACATGGCAAGGGTAGTTAAGAATGAGGAGTCACACACGAAGAATGCTTGTTGCATCAGCTTGGCAACCATTTCATTTACTACCAAGTTGGTTTTGGGTCTCATTTCATTGGGATCTTATTTTTTAAGAATAAGGAGCAGCTTTATTGCGTTAATCTGCGAAACTAAAACCAACATCTGAAGCAAATCAAATGATATGAGCAAAAATACTCACACCTTCAGCAGGATCATCGCCAGGAATGCAGACTCCGCTACGGTCAGTGGTAAAGAAGTGACCAAATCAAAACTTGAGATGCCAAGGGAGTTGGAAATGCAAGACCTTGTCCAACCCAGGCATAAGACTTGGCGTAAATCATTAACTGTCTCGTGACCTTGGGAAGCGAGGACATGGAAGCCTTGTATTCCCCAACAGACACCTGCAAGTGGTTGTTGACAACTTCAATGGATCCCTGAAAAGTTATCTCGAGCTCCTATTTTACGAAAGTGCAATGGAATTCAGAGACTTCGAGTGGGTTTTGATTGAATAACTTCAAATTGAGAGCATACCTCAGGCAAAGAAACAACGTCGATACCGGGATTCCCTGCAAAGACCGCCAACATAATTCCTGGACCACCACTTTTGCTCATATGAGCGGGATTGTTCAAAAACTTTCTGATGCGGACCATTTTTTGCTTGAAGAAACCAGGGGTTGAATCAAAAGCAGAAAAAAGAGGGAGTAACATTTTCACTTCCATCCACAAAGGGAAGGAAAGAGTGTAGACATGCCAATGAATTGGGGGTGCTGAGGGCACTGTTATGATCGTATTCAGTTCTCTTCACAGTCTCTTTGATGAAGTTTTGACAGACGTTCTGCAATTCAATTTTCAGATTAACAGATAATGTATTTAATATATTGTATTCGACCGGTACCTCTTTGATCAGACGCGTAGCTATGCGGTTGACAACTTCAAATTGTGTTTCGAAGTTCGCGTCTTCTGCCAAGATTCCCATGGACCCAGCAGACCCTTGACAAGTGGACGAATCAAATCAGTGGTACTCTTGGCAACGAGGGACTTTGCAAACTTGGAGCCAAACTGCTTTTCCACAGCAGTACGAGCGATCGCACAAAGCATCGTTTCTTGGCCATGAGCCAGATACTACGAATGCTTGAAACTATCAAAGCTTTCTTGAAGACGAGTCAACATCTTTGAAATATTTTCAAGACTTGCGGTTTGGGTGGAAGGCATATCATTCGGAACATGTTTCGCAGAGTGGGATGCCTTTGTAGTGTATGAAGAAGTTGGAAACAATACGCGAGGGACGAGCGTTTGCGTTCTGAGTGGCTGCAAGAAGGAAACGACAATTTGGTGCTTCATGGGTGGGATTTCTTTGTTTTTGTTCACACAAATGAATGTCTAAGCGAACAAATGTGGAACAATATTTTATAATCACTTATCAATACAAACGTATCAATGTAAAAGTTCAGTTTATTTTTAATCAATTACTTTCCAATCGAGGCGCATACTGTAGACTTCCTAGATTCAACAAGTGAGATAATTTGGTTGACCTCTCTGACAAGTCCCGTTGTTATATCACGCAGCTCAGCCACCAAATTATCACGTGACTCATCCTCACTGATGAATCCCAATTGAGGGTCCATTCCCCACGTAAAATCAGATAAAACGCGACCAGTAGCTCTTGATCCAAGAATATTAGAGTATTCAAGATCAAGCACTTTGCCGCGCACTGTTTCCACTTGACTCAACACAGTCTCCTCAATGGGAACTTTCCGCTGCTCCAATGAAATCAAGACCTTTTCTGCTTCTTGGGCTATTTTGATGCGGACTTGGATGAGAAGATTGGCCGGGTAAGGAAAGCTAGCATTCGACGATGTTGCAAGAATCTGATTTCCTCTGGTTGTGATTTCAGTGGAGGAAGACACACTTGCCATCGCACGATATGAAGTCTTTTGACTGCAGGAAGCTGCACGAGAGAATACATGTTTGAACATTCTGGGTTTTTGGTGGCTGTTTTCGTGGCAAATCAGTTCTATTTTTGGGACAAGGCGCAGCCGCCAGAATCAGCCAATCAAATAAACGGAAGACAATGGAAGAACAGCTCAACACCTCAACAGCATCGCCTCAACCAGAGATAAATACCAAACACGATGTCGATCAGAGGTTGAAAGACAGTGACGATACAATTGCGCAACAAGACGATGATGACCAACCGCCCACGTTCCAACAAGTCCTCGAACGCGGCGCCTTTGCCGAGTGCAAAACAGAGCAAAAATCGCTTCTTGCTGCTGCAAAAACGCACCATTTTCTGCTGAAACAAAACAGTGCTTTTCTCAAAGCGCGTCGGCGGTTTTCAAATTCAAACAACAACATCGATGACGGAGAAGAATCAAAATTATCCAAAGAATCAAAGATGAAATTCGCGTCTCTTCCCCAACTGGCATCGACAGCTGCTATCAAGCAACAGCTCCAACTCCAGACTGAACTGCAGCAACAGCCGCAAACCCTGGCACACACGCAGGCTTATCTAGCAGAGTCTATACAATTGTACCATGGTCTCACAGGCTCGGGAAATGACGTTAATGATGACTCTGAAGAATGTCCAGAGGAAATTGAAAGCGTTTTGGCAGTGGGAATCGCATCACGTATTGCAGCATTCAATGTCATGACAACGTCAACACTTCCAACCTCAGAATCAAACGGCTCTATTGCTGCAATTGAGAATGATAAATCTCCTTGTATTGCTGTCGATAGTTCTACATTCCAGGAGGAAACCGCGCTGTCGTCTATGAAAACAAATCAGTTAGGTGAAACGATGGATTTAGACGTGGTGCCAGTAGTTTCTCCTAGAGAGTCAGAAAACTCGGGCGAATCACTACCTGAGACAGCAGTGCAGGATTGTATCGACTTGAATTTAGATGTGGAACGCCCTTCTCAATGTGCAACACCCAAACCTCACGTTGGATCTGAGCGGCTTTCCATTGCAGTTTCATCTTCCTTTTCAGACACTAGGGAATCTGTGTCTTCTGCATATGCTAGTATCTCCAATACAGCCACGACAACGAGGTACATTTCAACTCATGTAGATTCCCATCAATGGCCAGAATCCGCGTCTTCGATAAGAAGTTCAAACGCATCCGTGGGAACCACAAAGACAACTAATTCTGCAGCTCTGTACGATGCTTCTTCATCCTCCAAGAACCCAATGAAACCGCGAAAGTCATTCATGAGCACAGTGTCAACTTCGTCTAGCATTGCTTCGAGTCAGACAACAAGAAGCATCCCATTTTCCGAAAAGGGACTCGGTCCATTCTGGGTTTCTCACTCTGTCGCACAGAGACTAGAGTCCGATTTGGACTATGGCTTTTTCACAGTTGAGTAAAATTGACAATATCTAATTTCAACAGCTCCCTAACCAATAAATCGCAATACTTCAGTATATGAATTTCAAAACGCAAGGAGGAGCTGATAATTTCGATTCCGATGAAGACGATGACGACTTTGGAATGTTATCAGCATCGCGCGGGCCCGGAATCCAAGTCGGAAAACAACTCAGCGACCCGCAATACGAAATCGATGAGGATGGGGGCACAGCGGTAAAATCTGGGTCGCTCCCATGTTTGACTGCGCTTCTTTGGTCCAATATCAGTGCGGGCGGCGCTGACCAGAAACTGATTTCAGATTTTTTAATGACGTATAGATACTTTGCAATCGGCATCATCATCATCATCGTGTCTCCGCACCGCAGTATTTACATTCTCGACAAAGGAGCTTGGGTGCGTTGGATAGACCGGAGGTAGAGGCTTTGTTGGCTTCTTCTGTTGCATCTTCAGATGACGGATCCCCGCTTTCAGTCGCGAAAAAGAATTCGCGGGTTGGAGAGACCGTTGAAAAGCGTTTTTCGTTGGACTCCTCAATTGTTGAAGCAACAACCAAGTCGGAAGCTTCCACTACTGTCAACAAAAGTGCGGAAGAGTTACAAATTGAGGATGAATGGATACGCAATCTCCGCAAAACGGTAAAGCACGACTTTGAAAGAAAAGCTGTTGCAACGCGTGTTTCAGCTTTTATTTTAAATTGCAAGTATTATTCCCTGTTCTACCGCCATTAAAAAGTCATAGAGAATCGCGAGAGTTGTGATAACATTGCGTTATAAAGTGTGTTGAGTGTCAGCGATGGGAGTAAAAGTACTGTAAAACTGCTTTTCCCCAGTTTCACAGGACATTCCATAAGTAAAATCATCATCAGCCACAAACGCCTTGATATCAGCCATATCCGCTTTTACGTTGGCCATATCCGCCTTGATATCCATACACGCTTTTAAATCGACCATCTCTGTTTCGATATCAGTCATATCCGCCTTGATATCGGCCTAGATGCCAGACAGTCCACGCGATAATCAATATCAGTTGTGAAACTAATTCTATAAACTGCCTTGAGGCTTTTAAAGCAGTCTTTCAGCTCCATCAGTTCTCGAAATTTGCTCTGCCTTCAAGGAGTACGAAGTCTTTGTGGTATACGCAGCTGTTGGGGAGAGGAATCAAGAGAGGATTGTTTGCCTTCTTGGTCGCAAGAACATATGTTTTTTTTTCTCAAACAACATTCCAATCCAGTCAAACCACGCGAAGACTGGTTCTTGATTTTATTGATTTTACACTTTTAACAAAATAAACAATGGCCTGTCTAAGTAGCTACTATGAATGACTGTATTTATTGATACTTTGCTGAACAACTTCCAAACACAAACAGACCATGCTCAAATGACATGAATGAAGATGCTTACACCCTCAGCGACATCATCTTGAGGGAGATGTTTTCCCTTACTGCGATCCGTTGTAAAAAAGTGGCCCTTCAAGACTGTGGAGGTCAAGGGCTTTGGAAAAGCCAATGCCTTTCCCACCCATCCATAGGTTTGGGCACGAAGAGTCAGTTGGTACTTTGCTTCACGATACGAAGACATTGACGTTTTGTATTCACCAACAGCAACCTGCAAGTGACCTTCAATAACTTGGATTGATCCGCGGAAATCAATTTCCAACTCCTGTTTGAAATATGATATTAAATAATTAGTATTTTTATGTAACCAACTCGGGAAAATACCTCAGGCAACGAAATAATATCAATTCGGGGATTTGCTGCAAATACAACCAACATGATTCCTGGACCCTCACACTTGTTCATGTACAAAGAATCATTCATCAACTTCTTGATACGGACCATTTTTGGCTTAAAGAAGGCAGGGGTCACACCAATAGCAGCTGAAAACGATGTGGAAATGTTTCCACTTCCGTCCACAAAAGGAAGATACGAATGGAGGCATGCCAACGAGTCTGGTGCGTTAGAGCCCCTTTCTTGGTCAAGCATAATTCTTTTCTCAATTTCTTTAACAAAGTTTTGACACACATTCTACAATTCAATGGGTTAGACTAAAAAGAACAACACTGCAAAACGCACCTCCTTGACCAAACACGAAGTAATGCGATTTGCAACCTCAAGTTGTGTATCGAAATTGGCGTCTTCTGCCAAGATTCCCTTTGATCCAGCGGAACCCTTCACAAGTGGACTGATCAAATCACTGATACTCTTGGCGACGAGGGACTTTGAAAAATGGGACCCGAACTGCTTTTCCACAGTGGTACGAGCGACTGTTTCACAGAGCATTCCTTGACCATCAGTCAAACGTTTAACATCAATCTTCAGACCATTGACATCGGCCTTGAGACCATTGACATCGGCCTTGAGACCATTGACATCGGCCTTGAGACCATTGACATCGGCCTTGAGACCATCCATGTCAGCCTTGAGACAATCCATGTCGGTCTTGACATAAGCCTTGAGACAACACATATCAGTTTTGAGACTTTTAGCAACGACTTATACACTACCTTGAAGCTTTCAAAGCCATCCTTCAGCTCCGTCAGTATTCCTGCAATTAGCTCAAGACTTGCTGGTGGGGTGGAGGAGTTCGAAATCTTTGTGGTATATGCAGCCGTTGGGGCGAGGAATCGAGAGAGGATTGTTTGCGTTCTGAGCGGTCGAAAGAAGCAAACCGACATGTGGCGATATGTTTTTGATGTTTTTTCACACACCAACAAAAAATGCACTACTCAATCTAACACAACAAATACTTCTTTGAACACTGTAAACGGCTTGTAGTTGATGCAACAGCGGTGTTTATTTTTGGAGGCATATGGGAATTATTGAGAATAATTAATTTCGGTTTAATTTCCAATCGAGGCGCATACTGTAGACTTCCTAGATTCAACAAGTGAGATAATTTGGTTGACCTCTCTGACAAGTCCCGTTGTTATATCACGCAGCTCAGCCGCCAAATTATCACGTGACTCATCCTCACTGATGAATCCCAATTGAGGGTCCATTCCCCACGTAAAATCAGATAAAACGCGACCAGTAGCTCTTGATCCAAGAATATTAGAGTATTCAAGATCAAGCACTTTGCCGCGCACTGTTTCCACTTGACTCAACACAGTCTCCTCAATGGGAACTTTCCGCTGCTCCAATGAAATCAAGACCTTTTCTGCTTCTTGGGCTATTTTGATGCGGACTTGGATGAGAAGATTGGCCGGGTAAGGAAAGCTAGCATTCGACGATGTTGCAAGAATCTGATTTCCTCTGGTTGTGATTTCAGTGGAGGAAGACACACTTGCCATCGCACGATATGAAGTCTTTTGACTGCAGGAAGCTGCACGAGAGAATACATGTTTGAACATTCTGGGTTTTTGGTGGCTGTTTTCGTGGCAAATCAGTTCTATTTTTGGGACAAGGCGCAGCCGCCAGAATCAGCCAATCAAATAAACGGAAGACAATGGAAGAACAGCTCAACACCTCAACAGCATCGCCTCAACCAGAGATAAATACCAAACACGATGTCGATCAGAGGTTGAAAGACAGTGACGATACAATTGCACAAGAAGGCGATGATGACCAATCGCCAACGTTCCAACAAGTCCTCGAACGCGGCGCCTTTGCTGAGTGCAAAACAGAGCAAAAGTCGCTTCTCGCTGCTGCGAAAACTCACCATTTTCTGCTGAAACAAAACAGTGCTTTTCTCAAAGCGCGTCGGCGGTTTTCAAGTTCAAACAACAACATCGATGACGGAGAAGAATCAAAATTATCCAAAGAATCAAAGCTGAAATTCGCGTCTCTTCCCCAACTGGCATCGACTGCTGCCATCAAGCAACAGCTCCAACTCCAGACTGAACTGCAGCAACAGCCGCAAACCCTGGCACACACGCAGGCTTATCTAGCAGAGTCTATACAGTTGTACCATGGTCTCACAGGCTCGGGAAATGACGTTAATGATGACTCTGAAGGATGTCCAGAGGAAATTGAAAGCGTTTTGGCAGTGGGAATTGCATCGCGTATTGCAGCATTCAACGTCATGACAACGTCAACACTTCCAACCTCAAAATCAAACGGCTCTATTGCTGCAATTGAGAATGATAAATCTCCTTGTATTGCTGTCGATAGTTCTACATTCCAGGAGGAAATCGCGCTGTCGTCTATGAAAACAAATCAGTTCGGTGAAACGTTGGATTTAGACGTGGTGCCAGTAGTTTCTCCTAGAGAGTCAGAAAAATCGGGCGAATCACTACCTGAGACAACGGTGCAGGATTGTATCGACTTGAATTTAGATGTGGAACGCCCTTCTCAATGTGCAACACCCAAACCTCACGTTGGATCTGAGCGGCTTTCCATTGCAGTTTCATCTTCCTTTTCAGACACTAGGGAATCTGTGTCTTCTGCATATGCTAGTATCTCCAATACAGCCACGACAACGAGGTACATTTCACCTCATGTAGATTCCCATCAATGGCCAGAATCCGCGTCTTCGATAAGAAGTTCAAACGCATCCGTAGGAACCACAAAGACAACAAATTCTGCAGCTCTGTACGATGCTTCTTCATCCTCCAAGAACCCAATGAAACCGCGAAAGTCATTCATGAGCACAGTTTCAACTTCGTCTAGCATTGCTTCGAGTCAGACCACAAGAAGCATCCCATTTTCCGAAAAGGGCTCGGTCCATTCTGGGTTTTTCACTCTGTCGCACAGAGACTAGAGTCCGATTTGGATTATGGCTTTTTCACAGTTGAGTAAAAATTGACGATATCTAATTTCAACAGCTCCCTAACCAATAAATCACAATACTTCAGTATATGAATTTCAAAACGCAAGGAGGAGCTGATAATTTCGATTCCGATGAAGACGATGACGACTTTGGAATGTTATCAGCATCGCGCGGGCCCGGAATCCAAGTCGGAAAACAACTCAGCGACCCACAATACGAAATCGATGAGGATGGGGGCACAGCGGTAAAATCTGGGTCGCTCCCATGTTTGACTGCGCTTCTTTGGTCCAATATCAGTGCGGGCGGCGCTGACCAGAAACTGATTTCAGATTTTTTAATGACGTATAGATACTTTGCAATCAGCCAAGATGTTGCGCGTCTCCTCGCTTTGAGTTACTTGGAAGTCGAATGGTGGGCGAATTTAAAGACATCCAGCAACCAGGCGGATTCCGAGGATACTTTAAATCACAGCTTGAGTTACCCAATATCCAAGTTTATTGACGATTTGGCGGCAAAGTATTCAAATGGCAGTAAATCCGATGAATGGGCTGGGTTCCTACAGCTTCGGATATTAAACGTCTTGAAGAAATGGATTGATTTATATCCTGATGACTTTACAATGAATAAGGATCTTCTGGATTTTACTCTTTTGTTTTTGGAGAAGAAGGTGGAGCGGGATGTCAAGAGGGCGAAACATGGAACAGGTGAAACCAAAAAACATTAATTATGCTCAATAGTCTAATATTTCCATTTCCTTAAAAACAGCTATTCTGAGTAACTTGAAGCAGAAAGTGAAGGAGTACGAGTTGAACAGATACGTAATGACTCCCATGCTCCCCTCGACACATGTTTCGGCCCGTCACCAAGGGAACACTCAGACCACACAACCACAGCAACATCAATCAAGTTCTTCTTCCTCAATACCAAAATCGTCCAGCAACAGCTCCTTGGCAGCTTCAATTAACTCGACAACAACAACCACCAAATCAAGAAGCCCCTCCGAGGCACCACAAATCGAAAAAGACAAATCACCATCCTGGAGTCTCCGCCGAAAATTTACTTTCAAAACAGGAAGCCCTCAAACGCGAGAGCCTACAAAAAGCAACACTCCATCTATATCCCTTGAAGAGCCAATATGCCAACTCTCCGCAAATTTCAAAAACACCCCTTCGACAACACTCCCGTTCAACATCCCACCAAATCGTAGAAGATGATGAAGAAGATGACGCCAGCAATTCAAATAGTAACACAGCGGCATCGAAAAAGAAACCAATGTCTCTTGCATTGTCGATTGCAGCCGCTTTAAACGAAATGGAACCTCCACTAGCACCGCCCAAAAAGTTCTCCGAATTCGATCCAACCCTCGTTGCCAAACAAATAACTCTTCTTGAGCATAGCCACTTCCGGAAAATTAAAATTGATGAGTTTTATGGTCAGGCTTGGGCAAAAAAGAAGGCTGGTAGTGGGAGTGCTGCGGCAGCGGGAAAGTCAAGACTAGTTGCTTTCATAAATTGGTTTAATCGAGTGGCATATGGTGGGTCTTTTTGATTTGGCTTTATGAACTAAATCGACATTGTGTTTTTAAAAGGCGTCGCAACTGAAGTTGTAAAACCGCAAGTGATTAAGGAGCGCGTTACCATGCTCAAGAGATTTATATTTATTGCAGAGCTGTGCGTTAAATGGAACAACTACAACACTGCATTTGAGATTGTTGCAGGATTAAATCTGGGTCCCGTGTCTCGGTTGGCGAAAACGGTGTGTATTTTTTTCCCTTGTTTTCTTTTGAGAAAAATAGTTAAACATTGCGCTTCAAAGTGGAAAGCACTTCCTACAAAATACGTCGATGTGTGGAACAAATTGAACAAGATTGTTTCCAGCGAAAGTGAGTTTTCTTAGCCCCAGTTTTGTGGTTATTTAATTCAAACCCATGTTTAGGCTCCTATCGAGCATACCGTCAATTAATGAATCAGTTTAATCAATTCAGTCCAGGGGCCGCTGTTCTTCCATATCTTGGTGTGAACTTGTCAGACTTGACCTTCACAGAAGACGGAAATCCGTCTTATAACTCAGACGATCCGGCGACTGGGGAGAGAATCATTAACTTTTCCAAGTTTCGAATGATCTCAAAGATTCTTGGAGGAATACTGAAAAGTCAAGTGGGGCAATACGACTTTGTGTTTGACGACGATGTTCAAAGATGGCTGAAAAACGAATGGGAAGCAGCGAGTAGCAAGGAGTTATACGATATGTCATTGTTATGTGAACCAAGGGCTGCTTCTTAAGCTACAAGGTTTTTTGCGTGTATTTGGAAATAAAACAATAACTATTCATTATCCAAATAACTTGAGATGACATAAGCAGCAATATGGATTCCCATTTTTGCTTTTGAATTTATCTGCGGACGACGCCATTCCACTGACGCCCCCACTGTCCAACCCCTTTTTGCAAAATGTACAAGAAAAGCAACCGCGATGATACCGCTTCCCCAAAGCATTCACGCAAGCACCAACAACAATTTTTTCACACGCACTACAAACTGCATCCTGCATTTGATAGTAATGCATCTGACAAACCGCATCCCCTTCTTCACTTTGATAAAACTCGTTAGGCGATAGCAAAACACCACACCCAGGCTTACTACATCGAAAGCACTCCAAATGAAAAACTCTATCTTTGCTCACTTCGACGAATTCCCCCCCAGACGAAGCACCCGCACTACCAGCACCCGCAACCCTCTTTTTCCCACACCCAAAACATACCCTGGCAAACAAGACCTCGTGATCCTTCAAACAATACACTTTCCCAGCCTCCTCCACAAACGGCGCACTATTCCTCCCCAAGCAAACCCCGCAATGACAACAGAAAGAAGCAATCCACGTGAAACGTTTTCCCACCGCCAACCCCGATTTTGACACACGTGTCCAAGATGGGCGCGCGGCAGTATAGACAGGTTTCACTAAAGAGCTGTGTGAAGCACGGTTTACAATAGGCGCTTCCGTCAGTATCGCGTTCAATGTAGGTTGTTCCTTTTAAAGGACGATTGCATGTAGGGTTTGTGCACGTGAAGTGGGTGGGGTGGTATGTTTTCCCGTGGGTAGTTGTGATGAACGATGGGGTTTCGATGGGTTCATTGCAAGTTTGGCAGATTTTGGGAGGCGGAGGTGGTTGATTTCGTTGAATTTGTTGTTGCTGCTGCTGTTGTTGAAAGAGGGGGGCTGGTCGCCTTTGAAATGCGGACACAGGTTTGGTAGGGGGCACAGTCCTGTGTGCTGCTTTATTGGTTTGAATGTCGGGGAGCGAATCAGTGAGTGTCGTAGTACTTGAAGATATTGGTCCTGTTGATGTTTGAAACGCGTCAACAGATATCATGGCCGATGACAAGGCCTTTCTAGGGTTGGCTGGAGAAGCCGGGCCTTTACGTGATTGGAATATTGACTTCATGTTTTTGGTATTGGTTGTTACAAATAGAGGTATTATAATTTCTACTGATGCTGGTGGCAGTTGGGTGGAATCTGTGGTTGGAGCCATTGTTGGAGGAGTGGACAGCTCTGGCTGTGACGCCTCCAGATTCGATGCCTCAAGCTCACTCAGGAGCTGATCTATTAGAAAAGATTACATAATATATTGATGATTTAATTATTACCAATGTCTTCCATGGTTCCAGTTGACGGTGGGACTGTTGAACAAAGGTGGTGGCGTTTGTCACAAAAATCAAACGCGACAATGGCACACCACGTCGGGAACCATCGGGGCTCAGCCATCAAGCCTTTCATCACCGAATATAAACTCGCTTTTAAGGATCCAACGCCTTTTCTCCGGAAAGGAACTCAGCCTGGATCTAAAAAGAAAGCGTTAGCGGCTAAACAGGAAAAGGCGGCAAAGGACAAAGAAAGAGCCCTTGCAAAGGCATCTGCAGAGAAAGATGCTGTACCGAGAGGAGCTCCAAAGCCAAAGGAAGAGAAGATTCCAATTAATCCTCTACTTTCAAAACGCAAAGATATTTGGGTACGTCTGAATGATCAACGATGACAATCTTAAGCCAGTCCGAGAATCCTCAGCTGACTCTGACTCGTCAAATATCTATCATCTTATGATTTATATCTGAATCTCGTTATATTACTTCTCGGTTCAGGGTCCACCTGTTAATGCTCACGGGGACTCAACTAGTTTGACGCTACCTGCCATGCTTCCACCACAACAGCATGCCAACACTTTCAGGCGAAGACGCGTTCTTGCTGCCCAAAATATCTCAACAGTCCGATATAATATCATTTCAGGTTGGCTAACGCTGCTGGTTATCGTCACGCGGACGTGATCTTGAAGATAACTGACTGATAAGGCTATTTTCTAATACCTTACTCTTTAATAACAGGGCAAGAAATTGGTGGAGAACCTTACTCTGGATTCAAAGAAGGACGGAGAGCTGTGATTCAAACGTTTGCCCGAATCGACTTAACGACAAACGTAAGTTTGCAATTGTAGAATGATTTGACATGAATAACTAAAAACACGAATCAGGCGCGCACGCCTGGCTACAACATAATATCGAATCGGGACTACGAGCTGGATGAGCAGATGACGCAGCAGCTCCACATCCACTAGAGTCCAGCAGAGTGTTTTTTATCCCATTTCTTTAGCTCCGGATCTTATCGGAGTAAACGAACATCCGTGATAAATTTCAATTAAAAAAGAACAGCCAATCTCAGACACGCCGTGCCAAAGACCAAACGGCGCCGCAGCGTTGACGGCGCCGACAGCGACAGCGACAGCTCGGCGGCGGCGGACGGCGGCAGCCAATCAAAAGCCGGCGATCGCCCGCGCAAGCGCATCGTGCGGGCGTGCGACCCGTGCCGGCGCAAGCGGGGTTGGTGCCACCCCGCGTCACGTGACGCCCTCTAATCGCATTACGTAATAGCAAAATGCAGCGGCGAAACTCCGTGCGCCGAGTGCGCGAAAAAGCCGCATCTGTGCATCTACGTGGGTTCTTTATCTGCAAGAAAATTGTTTAAATTTATTCCACAGGCCCCTATCGTGACTACGCGGCAAAGGCGGCCTAAACCAGTAACCCAGGATCAATCCCCGCAAATTATAGCTGTCCAAGAGGGAAAACTGACGCTGTTTGAATCCCGTCTTGCTATCGTGGAACGCATGGTCAACAATATTAGTCCATCAACTTCAACAAGTTCATCAAACCCAACCAAACAGAAAACACCGCTTAGTTCGACAAGTCTGCTCCCTTTTAAAACTGGGGGATTTCTTACAAATCCAGACGAGACGGTTTTTTCATTTTGGGGTAGCACATCTGCCTTGGGCGGGCACATTCATCGCGCGCATATTTACAAATCCATCCCACGTTTCGTAAACGGCATTCTTCGAGTTCAAGTACCATCTATTCAATATCTTCAAAAGCATGACTCCTCGCTAAATATGAATGTGTCCGCGGCATTATCTTCCTCATCAAATGGTGAAGTCAATGCCACACAATCTACTACAATTAAAGATCCTGTTCCCGGAATCGCGAGCGACGTCAAAACTCTTGCCCAGATAATTCCCTTGCATGTATCTCTTCTTCGGCAATTGGTGAAAAACTATTGGGAACAGTTTCATGTAAGTGAACCACCTACTACAAGCACGCCGACCCACATTTCTTTTCCTTTTAAACTCTAGCCGCAACTCCCGCTCATTGACAAATCACAGTTTGAGACGCAGCTACACCAACTCATCCATCTCCAAGATTCCATCAACATGCAGGAGCACTGGCAATTCACCCTTCTTCTCACTTCAGTCGTCGCCCTCATGCTCAACTTTACTCCCGTAATATCCACGCCCGACATTATACAGGCGAATCCAACAATGCCCGCGTCAACACACTTTAAAGACTACGATGTTGTCCTAAAGCATCTTGTGGATTCTTACAAGAAGATTATATTTGATCATTTCGAAACCGCAGATTTACAATTTATACAGAGTTTATTGCTGATGGTGGTGACAGGTGGCTGTCAACGTGGTTTCCGAGTGACAGCATGTTGGGGCTATATGGGTATGGCTGTTCGAATGGCTCATGAGGTAAAAGTTACATTCCTATTAAATTACGGATCAAAGATTCAGTCTCGTAGATTAATGCTTTTGTTTCTCTCAAGCTTGGAATTCACAGGAATGCCAAAGAGTTTGGTGTTCATCATCCACGATTCGACAAACCTTCCATGGATGTGCGAAATCGAACATGGCATTGCGTTGTTATTATGGAAACATATACTTGGTTCGTTGCGTCTTGGTGTCACCTTTTTAATGCAATTAAGCACTCCTTCTTTTTCTTCAACAGCATGTGGACCGGTCGGCCTCTCACAATACACGGTAATGATTGGGACGCCGAATATCCCGATTTATTGACACCAGAAATGGCTTCTCTCAAACACCATGGCGATTTGGTACATATTGTTGGCTGTATTCTCAAATTCGGAAACAGAGCTCGCCAAGTGGATGTGGACTATACAATCGCAGAAATATCTGGAAAATTAGAGTCATGGCTGAAACGCTTGGATTCGGATTGGAAAGAGTTGGTCTTTCAACAGCGGTGGAATGTGAAAGCCTTAATGATGCTCATGTAAGTGCAGTTGGGGGCTAAAATGTAATCTTTTCTCTAATTAGAAGGCTTTATGTTAGCTATCATGGTGCTGTTATTTTATTTCATCGCGTGGCTTTCGGCCGTGTTGACACACT
The DNA here is from genome assembly GCA_025765595.1 of Obelidium mucronatum. Classification (NCBI taxonomy): domain Eukaryota; kingdom Fungi; phylum Chytridiomycota; class Chytridiomycetes; order Chytridiales; family Chytriomycetaceae; genus Obelidium; species Obelidium mucronatum. The sequence goes on along the minus strand of JAIVFH010000107.1, from coordinate 85,306 downwards.
CGAATGCTTGGCTTCAGCGACGGCCATCACAAAACTAATATCTCGATTCGAAAAACCGCCAGAAACCAACGAATGCATTGCACTATTTCCGACATTCACTTACTGTTCCATGCTGGCATGTACAGTGCACATGAACCAAATCCTCTCCAACGCCACGATTGCCGACACCCGGCGCTTCATTTCCTCTGTTCAGAATTTAGAAACTTGCATGAAAGTATTTGATGCCTTGCGGGAGATATTTATGGATGTCGAACGCTGCTGGAAAACAATGTTGGACTTTTTGAGCATCAAAGGACTGAGTTTGGAAGAGTTGGTCAGAAACCATAAGCCAGTGGCAGAGACGTCTAGCGATATGACCACGCCTCCCTCTATTCTTTTGAACTCGATCACTGGCGCTCCGGTCTCTCAAGCCACTGTCTCTTATCTACAAAATTCCTCCACCCAAGATGGCAACCCTTTTTGGGACAGTTTCAACCTTTTCAACCATCTCCCAGCACCGCCATTGATATCTAGCAGCAGCTCATCATACCAGCCATTTCAAACTTTTAATGGCCAGGCAATTGACACTTTTCAAGCCCCTGTCCAACCTAATCCTCCAATCCTTTATCCTCATCCTTCGCAACAAGAGCAACAATATGATCCTGCAAAATGCAATTTTCAGAGTTAGTCTTCTGGCTTTTGCAGGTTATAGATAAGAAATTCAATGTGCCTCTCTGAAATAAAATTTGTTGAAGTTAGAACTTGAAAGATATTGGACGCCCAGACTTCTCAATCTCTGAAACATTCGGACGTATACCCATACATCTTCAACAAGATCAAGATGGGTCTCAAGGGTGGTTGGTAGGAGATTGGGAATGAGACAGGGAATGAGACCTCTACATGAAATTTTTAGAGGTCGGGATGGGGGTGCTTCTGGAAAACATCACCAAAAAAATTCAGTCCGTCAAGCCCAAAGTACGTTTGTCCACCTAAAAAATCAAGCACCAACTTTTTTTGTCTTGCTTAGACTTCTCTCACCTTTTGAGTCATGGACACTGGTGTTGATCACGAGCCACAACATGAACTATGTCCTGGCGATAATGAAGCCAAGCGACAACGAATGACCATGATCCTTCCAGAGACAACAGCTGCCGCTGCTACCACGACCCAACTAGAAGACTTCTCCGATGAAAGCGACGAGGAAGACTGGGACTACCATGGCGGGCATTCCAGGCGATCCTCGGGAGGAACCTCGCAGGTACAAGGACCGTCAACAGTGTACCATCCAGTGGCTGCTGAGGCACCCCCGGGTTCTAGAAAGCAACGCATTACTCGAGCTTGCAACTTTTGCAGATCGAAGCGAGTCAAATGCACTGGCCTCTCTCCTTGTAAACTATGCAGCGCTAAAGGGTTGCAATGCATCTATGTAAAGCCCCGTTGTATTCCTTATCTTCGATAGAAGTTTAAATTGACCCTCTTTTTTTACGCCAACTTCTAACTTCAACACACGTTCTACTATTTTGATCCTTGATACAGAGCCCCGTCCAGCCGCGAGAGAAGCCTAAAATTGCTCCAGATGCTTCCATAACCAAGCCTAACGGCGTACCGATTACCACAGACCGATCGCCACTTTCTTTGTCAACAACACCATTACACCGCTTTGAAACCTTGGAACAACGGTTGGGTGCCATCGAACGCCTTCTGAGCCGCATGGTGCCTGGAAGCAGCGATGATCCAAGCTTACTTAGTCCTCTAAGATCCATCCGAGAGCAACTACAACACAATGAGAATCAAATCCCTGCGCATGGAGCGCTGCATCCAGACGCGGGATCATCGGCTGCTCTCAATCCACCGCCACGAGTGGTATCCACTTCGCCACCAGTTCCAGGGACAACACAAGGGTATCAAGACCCAACAATATCCAGCCAGACTAATCCTTCATCCTCATTCAAAACTGGTGGATTCCTGACGAATTCGGATGAGACACTGTTTTCATTTTGGGGTAGCACTTCTGCTCTTGGTAACCCTCTCAACCCGCCCAAACACCCTTAATCTTTCTATCCATCAATGAAATTAAGAAATCAATTAATTACAAAAAATAGGCGGCTCGACAAACAAGGCTCATATATACAAATCGATTCCTCGCTTCGTGAATGGCGTTTTACGTTTTCATATCCCAAGCAAGGAATACCTTGTCCAACACAAAGTATCAAGCTTTCTACAACCAAAAGAAGAAACTACCAGCGGTAACACCACTGCCACCGGTGGTGGTGATGATTTATCTGCACATACATCGCCAGATTCGATCAAGGAGAGATTGAATGCTGACAACGCGTCTCCTGATGAGTCTCCAATCGCAGCAGCTACAGCCATGGCAGTTGAAAATGTTCCGGTAGATTTGGAGAAAGTGGAGGTTCGTCGTACAAAGGCGGTTCCAGAAGATCTTAGGACGCTTCACGAGTTAATTCCTTTGCCTGAGGAGCTTGTCGACCATATTCTTAATAACTATTGGACGCAGTTTCATGTAATGATCTTGTTTAGTTTCAATTTATCCTCTCCACTACATATAACAATTTTTTAGCCCCAATTCCCACTCCTTGAAAGGGAATGGTTTGAATCACAACTCGCAATCCTCCGATCAACTGAAACCATCAACGTCGAGGATCATTGGCGCTACATTCTCGTCCTCATATCCGTAATCGCTCTCATGATCAACTTTACCCCATCCCTGACGCGTTGGAAAAAGAAATCCGATGCAGGAGGTTCTCCTTCGTCGGCCTTGTCACCGTTGTCGTCACCCGAACCACCCGCCGCCGCTACCGCCACCGACAACCCACCGCTTAACAACCAAGAAACATTCAAGGAGCATGACACGGTCCTCCAGAAACTCGTTGACTCATTCCGAAAGATCTTGTTTAATCATTTCGGTTCTCCACATATCTATGTGGTCCAGAGTTTATTGATTATGGTGTTGACGGATGGTTGTCAACGCGGGTTTCGGGTGACTGAATCGTGGGGATTTATGGGGATGGCGATTAGAATGTCTCAAGAGGTGATTTTCTTTTGTTTACAAACTGTGTTTCTAGGCATTTTGGTATTCATCTGTTTTCCTTCCAACAGTTGGGGTTACATCGCAGTATCAGTGAATTAGGAGTCATACACAAGATGCTGGATAAACGAGCGATTGGTATCAGAAACTTGACCTGGCATTGCGTCATGATCATGGAAACATACACTTGGTATTTTAAACAAATTCGAAGTCCAATCAAAATCCTCCAAAAAAATACTTACGGCAAAAAACAAAGTATTTGGACAGGAAGACCATTTGGAATCCATGATAACGACTGGGACGCCGAATACCCAGATGTCACATCCCCTGAACTAGCGACCCTCAAATACCACATTGACCTTGCCCAAATCATTGCCGCGATCCTCCGCTTCGGGAATAGAGCACGCCAAGTCAATGTGGAATCTACGGTTTCCGAAATCGCGTGCCGGCTGGACTCTTGGTGGCGCCAACTGGATCCAGATTGGAAGACTTTCCAATTCCAAGAACGTTGGAATAGTAAGGCGCTGATGGCATTAATGTATCATGGCGCTATTATTTTGTTCCATCGAATGGCGTATGGGAGACTGGATCATCCCACGTGTGTTACAGCAGCTGCGGCAATTACGACGCTGATTATGCGGCTTGAGAAAGCGCCGACTGAAAACGAGTGTTTGGCGCTTTTTCCGACTGTTACTTATTGCGCCATGATGAGTTGTACAGTTCATCTGTCCCAATTGCTTCTCAAGAACAACAACAACAGTGGTAATGCTACAAGTGTTGCTGGAAATGAAGAATCATCGCCAACTTCAGCAGACACCATAATCAATGCAGTGACAAACCTGGAGAAGTGTCTTCGTGTATTTGATAGTCTGAGGGGTGTGTTTGTGGATGCAGAGACTTGCTCAAAAACGGTGCTTGATTTCTTGACTGTGAAGGGAATCCGTTTGGAGGACTTGGCTGAAGCCGCACAAAAGAGTGGGATATCTGCAACAAAGAGTGAAAAATTGCCGATATTGGAGATGAGTAGTTCGGTCGCCGTTGGGGGCAGTATTCCACCTGTTGCATGCAGTGGTCAAACAAATCTCACCGGGCCCAGTGGCGGCGGAGGACTTGCAGGAATCCAAGCACCCAACGCCAACAGCTATGTCGTTTCAATGGTACCAGAAATTTCCCACAACAGCAATTTCTTTGCAGACGTCTTGGCAAGAACAAATCATTTGAAGAGGAAACAATCCAACCCATCAAAGCCGCAAATACGAGGAAACAGCTTTTCCAATACAAATCTGCCTTCTCATTTGTCTCAATTAAGAAACAAAGGAAGTATTATTCCTTCAGTTTCTCCTCCAGTGGCTGGTGGAAGTGGTAGTGGATCTGGAATGTTTATGAGCTTGGGACCAGGGGTGACTCCACGTTCGACAATTTCAAACGGAAGTAGTGCCGATTTAAATTTCATGTGGGATGGACTTTCTCTGTTTGATTTGGCAGCGTTTGGAGGGTTGGCAAATGCAGACTCTTCACTGATGGGAAACAGTGGCTCGCAGAATATTCAGGGTCAGAATAACATGTATCCGTCGATCCAGCCCATCCAGCAGTTTCAAAATCCGCAACAGTCGCAGCTTCAACACCAACAGCAACACTTTCAAACCCAAAATGTTCAGTCGCAGCAGTTCTGTTTCAATCCGAGCCAACAAACTCAACTGAGTATGACGGCTCAAATGATAAACTCTATTTCATCTCCGAGAAATTCAATTGATCGCGGATACATCAGAACGAATTCAATGCCCAGTTATCTATCGCCTGTAACCCTTCCAATGTCGTTGGCGCAAGGGTCTACCATTTCACAGGGGCCGCTGACACAGCAACAGTTTCAACCACTGAATATGCAAACACAGCAGCAACAGCAGCAAATTGCAGTACAACAACAACAACAGTTTTTTCCAACATCATCAACATCATCATCAACGGCCGATGTAAACAACTCCATAATTCTCTCCAACTCAGTCGGGAACACCGTATAGAACAGTGTATCGAGGGATTCAGTAGAATCAGGGGCAGTGTAATTAACTGTATTAAATAACTGTATACTTAAAACATTAAATAAAGGAGAGTTTTTTTAACTTAAAGTTAGCATCTATTTATAGATTATTTAGATGGACTTCTCCATGCACTCTTTTGCGCCGCAGCCGCCCACCAACATCAACACCAGCACCGACAACATCGACAACCACAGCGACGACTCCTCCAACGACGACGACGCCTCGACCAATCAGAGTGCGCCGCGCAAGCGCATCATCCGGGCGTGCGATCCGTGCCGCCGCAAGCGCGCCAAGTGTTCGGGCGCCGTTCCGTGCGCTTTGTGCGTCGCGAAGCCGGCGGCGTGCGTCTACGTGCGTGGTTGTTTGTTGTGTCATCGCTGGAAACTGACCAATCAGAACAGGCACCCGTCAACGCAAAGCAGCAAAAAGGCCTCAGGAAGCAGCGCGCAAAAGGCGACACTGAAATCGATGAGGACAGCGGAAGGCGCAAGATGGCAGGCAGGCCGCCATCGGCTTCGGCTTTGACGGCAACACCGATCATGACCCCCTCAATAGAGGCTCGCATGGGGCGCGTGGAAGCAGTGCTGTCGAGGCTAATTCCTCACTGTCTTGTTGATGAGAATGTGCGATCTTCGATTATCCCGCTCAATTTGTCGTCACACCAACACCAACACCAACTACCGGATTTGGGAATTAGTCACGCCGGAACAGCACCCATCAACGCAACTCAGCCAACAGAGGCTATATCCTGCTATTCCTGCTGCTCCCCAGCGATCCAGCCCATTGGCCATAGATCCACAGCCCCGAATCAAAGAGGAGCATCAACAGCAGCAGCAACAACAACAGCAACCTCATGGCGGAAGAAGCTCATTTAAAACGGGTGGATTCCTTGTTTGTGCTGAAGATTACCCTCTTACTTTCTGGGGATCAACTTCTGCACTTGGTAAGGAGTACCCCTATAATGGATTAGAGTGGGCTTGTGTGGCTTGTCTACTCATCCCACAACCAAAAAAAACTACAGGAGGAACTGCAAGCAAATCTCATATTTACAAATCAATACCACGCTTTGCAAACGGTGTTCTCCAATCTGTTCCATATGCTAGCAGTTCCGAGGGAAAGTCGCCAACAGTCTCAGCTTCCACGCACTCCCAATCTGCTACTCCTCAAGCATTTTATGAAGGCGCAACGTCATCGGCTAATTCTTTTATGGCTGATTCTACCACCCCGAAACAACAGCAACCATCGCTGCCACCACCACCACCGCCACCAATATCAATCTCAATATTCTTGAATGAAGAAGAATCAGAGGAACAGAAAACATTCCATGAACTCATCCCTTTACCCCAAGAGCTGGTGGACCATATTTTACACAACTTTTGGGAACAATTTCATGTATGTTGCTCCCGCACATTCTTCTCTAGTATTAAAGCCACCCTCATAAAAAAACCCTGCGATAGCCCCAGTTCCCGATCCTCGAGAAATCCTGGTTCACCACCCAACTCAACCATGTACGAACTCTTGAAAAGATTAGTCTGAAAACACACTGGAGATTCATTCTCGTTCTGCTTTCAGTCGTTTCCTTGATGATAAATTTCACACCCTCGCTATCGCATTGGCCATCATCGCCATCGTCGTCATCTTCTTCAGCGTACGCCAACCCATCGCCGGAATTGAGTGCTAGGCGACTCGTTGCCTTTGAAGGATCACAATACCGTGCTCAAGCATTTGGCTGCAATCTATAAACGGATAGTTTTTGAGCACTTTGAGACGCCGGATATTTATATGGTTCAGAGTTTGGTGATGATGGTGTTGACATGGTGGGTGTCAGCGAGGCTGGAGGATCACTGCGGTTTGGGGGTATATGGGAATGGCTGTACGGATATCTCAAGAGGTTTGTCTTTTTTTTTTTTCTGCTAAGTGGGCATTAATTGTCGTTGACAATTTCTTCCTTCGATTGAACTACAGTTGGGTCTGCATCGAAGTATCAGCGAGCTTGGTGTGCAGCACCAGCGATTAGATCCAGAGACAATGGCCATCAGAAATCGGACGTGGCACTGCGTCATGATTATGGAGACTTATACTTGGTAAGACTTGAGGCGTAAAATTTTGGTTTTATCAGTCGCAGTTTTAACATCGCATCTGCAATTAAGCATCTGGACAGGACGGCCGTTGGCAATCCACGAAAACGACTGGGACGCCGAATACCCAGCAGTCACATCTCCCGACTTGCAAACTCTTCAACACCACATTGACTTGGCACAAATAATAGCCTCTATTCTCCGCTTCGCAAACCGCGCACGTGAAGTCAATGTCCCTGAAGTAATATCAAACATCCAGACCCGCTTAGACGCCTGGCCCAGCTCGCTGTCATGGAACCAACAAACATCTACTTCCAGTGACAACAACAACAACAACCCCAACTTTCCTGCAAACAAACGCTGGACCGCCAAAGAAAGCATGTCTCTCATGTACAATGGCGCCGTGATTCTATTCCACAGAATGGCCTACAACCGCTTAGGACAATCCCATCCTGCCTAACCGCCGCAGAATCAATAACGAACCTCGTCTCCCGTTTCGAGCACCCACTCTCTGAAAACGAATGCGTCGCGCTTTTTCCTACATTCACATACTGCGCAATGATGGCATGCACTGTCCATATCTCCCAAATGCTCTCTCCCCCACCGACTGCAGCACCACCTGCATTGCATTCAACCACAACCTCTTCAAGCTCGCAAAGACTTGTAGACTCGGTCTCGAATCTAGAAAAGGTGATGCGCGTGTTTGATTGTTTGCGCAGCGTTTTTGTCGATGCAGAACGGTGTTGGAAAACGATTTTGGATTTCTTGACAGTGAAAGGTGTGAGATTGGAGGATTTGGTGGAAGCGGGGAAAAATGGGAGTGCTGTTGCGGCGGCTGTAGCGGGGATGAATGAATTGGTGGGTGGAGGTGGTGCTGGTGCTGGTGGGGATTCTATCGCAAATCATGCATTGTCTTCTGATGGCAATGGGTTCGATGTCAACAATGCCAGCGGTATTAGAAACAGTGGTGACAATAGAGGTGGTGTTGGGTTTGGTACCCCAGCGGATTCTGCTCTTGGACTTGGGCCTTGGCCGCCAAGCGGCTTTTTCAATGAAGCCGTTGCAAGGACAACATCAGAGAAAACCTCTTCTCGGCCAAACATCGTCAACAGGCCTCAGAAAAGCAAATCCACAACATATTCACCAAGTAGTCATCAACCATTTGCATCTTCTGCCGGAAGTGGCGGTCCATCAATGGGATTCGCCCGCAAAGGACCAGTCAATGGTGTCAAGGCAATCCAAACCATGGGAAGCTCGTTTTCCAGTCCTGGGAATGCTTCCGTTTCAGCTACTGGGATCATGAATGGCGGATTGGGAACTGGAGATTTGGGTTTTGTGTGGGATGGATTGTCGCTCTTTGATTTGGCCGGGTTGGGTGGGATTGCGAATGCGGATTTTTCAATGCAATCGACATGGTGCTACTACTGGTGCGATCACTCAGCCCATCAATTCAGACTTTTCTATGATGCCGCAGCAGGCAAGTAATGTGCAAACGTCAGTTCCAATGTACCAATCCCATCGCCAGCCGCCAACGCCAACGCAGCACCAGCACCAACAACAAAATTCTTATTCTCTGTTCCAACCGCAGCAACAGCAATTGCAATTACCATCCAGGCATTACTCAATGCCAGGAATTGTGACAACTCAATCCACAGTCGTCACAACTTCTGCACATGAATTCGAACACAATTAGGGTCAGCAATTTCAACAACCACAGCAGCAACAGCAACAACCATACCAACAACAATCGCAGTATATGCTGCTACAGGGAAATAGTTTGGGAAACCATGGATCCCAGTTACAACAACAACAACAACACCAAAACCAAAACCAGCCGAAACCATACATTTTCCCACCACCAACCAATGGATCGTCTGGAATGTGAATTACTTTTTCTCCGTTTTCTTTTTCTAATTCCTTTTTTAATCCGTGTGAATATCCAAGTATTAAAAGAGAAGATTCATTTTTTTTTTGTTATGTAAGCTGCTATCACTTTTTTTTTTTCCACTTTTTCGATCCGGTGGCGAGTGGAGATTGAACGTTCAAAAAAAAAAAAAGTCAAACAAATGATTGAGGGCCAACACCTTGCCGGCAATGGATCGCCCAAGAGACGCCGCATGGATTCATATTCAAGCATGGACTCAAACAACTTCAACAACCCCAACCCCACCAGCATCAACACCAACCTCCAACACTTTGCCTTCACACATCCAATCAACGAGGACTTTGACTTTGATGCCCAAAGCAGCAACAGCACTACTCACGCTCAGACCCAAAACACCAAAACCAACGGCACCAGCAACTCTGTAAACAGTGCCAGCAACAGTAATGCACAGCAGCAGCAGCAGCAGCCTCGGAAACGCATCAATCGGGCGTGTGAGCCGTGTCGGCGGAAGCGGTCAAAGTGCTCAGGCGATCTTCCGTGTTCGTTGTGTGCAAGTAAACCGCATTTGTGCGTCTATGTATGTTCTTTGATTTTTGTTTGTCTAATTTGTTTTGATGGAACTGAACAATTAAATCTGATAAAAAACAACACAGGCACCAGAGCGGAAAACAAAACGAGAAGACTTGTTCGGAGACGATCCGGTGGGGAATGCAGGCATCAGTGGTGGTGGGGCATCAAAAGTTGACATGATCGAAGGCCGATTAGCTGCAATCGAGCAAATGCTGTCAAGAATGATACCTCTATTGGAACAAGCTACAGGCGTAACAAAAAACCAACCAAACATGCATAATATGCAAAGCAGTAGCAACTCTTCACCTGTCGTCAGCACATTTCCCTCTCTTCAGCATTTATCTTCTACTGCTAGCACCAGCAGTTTTGCATTCTCTCCTTCTTCGATTAGTCTCAGTCCAATCAGTGCTCCTACAGCACCAAACCATACAAGCAGACTCTCATCAGCACTTCAGCAACAACAACAACAGCAACAACAACAACAACCTTTCATTGACGGAAACAACTCATCCATATACAAAACAGGCGGCTTCCTCATCAACACTGAAGAAACCGCACTCACATTCTGGGGAAGCACATCCGCACTCGGTGGAACCACAAACAATGCTCACTTGTACAAGGCGATACCCCGATTCATTAATGGGATTTTGATGGTTCATATCCCTGCGAGGACATATCAGGAGGAGCAGCGAGAGTCTGCAAAGAATACGCCGTCCGGGTCGTTGTCGGCGTCTGGAAGTGGCAGTGCCAGTGGTGGGTCTCTTGGGAGTCATGTCATTGATGATGGATGACGTGAGTATGGAGGACAAGTGGAATGAACGGAAGGAGAAGGTGGGATCTATTCATTCCTTGGTTCCGAAACTGTAGAGTTGAGTGCTTTGATTCCGTTGCCGGATGAGATGGTGGATTTGATCTTGAAGAACTTTTGGGAGCAGTTTCATGTGAGTTTTGTAGTTGTACTTGTTATTGGTTATTTTTTCTACCTTTCTTGGAAAGCTGTTTGTAATGTTGTTTTTTTTTCATCAAAGCCGCAATTCCCTTTGATTGAAAAAGCATGGTTTGAAGCACAACTCAAGAATCTGAGGAGTCAGTCATTCATTAACATAGAGCTTCATTGGCGATTTATCCTCCTTCTCACCTCCGTAATTGCCCTCATGGTCAACTTTTCACCCACATTAACACAATGGGAAACCACCACCACCACCCAAGCAATACCAAAAACCCATCAACATTCACCGACCACGATTCAATCCTCACCCATCTCCTCGACTCATACAAAAAGATCCTCTTTGATCATTTCGAAATCGCAGACGTGATTATGGTGCAGAGTTTACTGTTTATGGTTCTGATGGGTGGATGTGCCAGAGGCGTGCGGTTCACGGGTACGTGGGGGTATATGGGGATTGCAGTGCGTTTGGCGCAGGAGTTGGGGCTTCATCGTAGTGTGAGAGAGCTTGGAGTTCAGCATCGGACTTTTAATAGGGAGGCTATTGAAATCAGGAATAGGACTTGGCATTGTGTGATGATTATGGAGACTTATACTTGGTTGGTTTGTCTTTTTTCTTCTTTTTGAAGAAATCGAGGCAGGTTGCTCTAATTGTTATATTTTTTTTCAACAGCATCTGGACTGGACGACCGCTCGCGATTCATGAAGGGGATTGGGACGCGGAATACCCTCAAGGAACGACCCCTGAAATAGCGAATCTCAGACACCATATTGACCTCGCTCTCATTATTGCCAAGATTCTACAATTTGCAAACCGCGCACAACCTACCGATATAAACCTCTTTGCAACGACCGTGAAAGCGCAGCTTGAAGCCTGGTGGTCCAGGCCTAGACAATGACTGGCGAAACCTCCAATTCAATCAGCGATGGAACTCGAAAGCGTTAATGGCGCTCATGTACCACAGCGCCACGATTCTCTTTTACCGAACAACATACTGCCGGATCGATCAACCCTGCTTGCCTCACTGCAGCAAACGCAATCACAACATTGGTATCCCGATTCGAGGCGCCACCAAACGCAAATGAATGCATCGTCCTCTTTCCGAGTTTCACAGTATTGCGCCATGATGGCATGTACAGTCCACATTAGCCAGATGTTGACAAGCAGCACGAATGGAGACACGAAACGATTTGTGAATGCCGTGGGGCATCTTGAAAGATGTATGCGGGTGTTTGATAACCTTCGTGGCGTGTTTATCACGGCTGAGAGATGCTGGAAGACGGTTTTGGATTTCTTGACGGCTAAAGGGAATCAAGTTGGATGAATTGGTGAAGGCTGCGAAAGCGAGTGCCTCGGTGGCGGCGACGGCGGCGGTAGAAGGGACGACTGATCCGGAAACGCCACGAGTCAGTCAAATGAGTTTGGCGTCTGCTTCGGTTTCAACGACGCCGTTGGTTACGGGTGTGGATGGCTTGGATATTTCATGGCCACAGAATTTTATGGAGGTTACTGGATCGATGGCGACAACAGTGGCTCCGACGAATTCTGGAAGTGTTGCAGAGGAGTCTGGCGCTACATTTGAATTTGGCCCAGAAAATGCAGTTGCAACAGTTGGGTATGACTGCTGGAGGTATGAACGGTGTTAGTGGTGGAATGGGTTTGTGGGATGGATTGTCGCTGTTTGATTTGGCAGGATTGGGCGGGTTGGGCGGACTGATGGACTCTGACTTTTCGCTGTTCCAACCACCAACGGAACAACGTGATTCTCAGCAACAGCAACATCCAAGTAATCAGCAAAGTTTCTCTTCCAAGCCAGCAAACAATGTACCGACGTTCCAACGGCCGACAGCGCAGTACCCACCCACACCTGCTGCACGGCAGAAGGGAATAGCCAGCAATTCGTCGGCACCGAAGCCGCTTGGGCCTGGCGTGTCTCGGATGGGACTTCAGTTTCAGAATTAGAGAGATGAATTAAATAAATAAATTAATCCAAAATGGGCGACACTCAAACGAGCGCCACGACGGGCCGGCCTCCTCTGGACGCACGGCGCGCCGCTGTCTGACGTGACTGTGCGGCTCGAAGTCGACGGGGTTGTCGCGCGCGAGCTGCGGCTGCACGGGCTTGTGCTGCGGGCGGCGGCGGCGTTCTTCCGCGTGCGGCTTGCGCCGCCGTGGAACAACGAAGCGAAGTCGTTGCGATCGCGTGCGCCGACAGCGGCGACGCGGCGGCGTTTGCGCTCGCGCTCGAGCTGCTGTACACCGGCGCCTACGCGGACCGCCTGGCGTCGACGCCGCTGGCCGCTGCGCTCGTGCGCGCGTTTCACTTCCTGGGCGCCGAGGCGGGCATCGAGGCGGCGTGTCGCTGTGAGTGTCTTCTTTCTTTCTTTTTTAATCAACTAAACAATAAAGACTTGGCGCGCGAATGCATTCGCAACAACGACATGGCGTCTCTGGCAAACCTCAAAGACGCGTATCCTTTGAGCTCCTTCTTCAGCGACGCAACTGGCGTCCTTTCTTCAAACATGACAAGTCCATCACGTGACACTGCTGCTACAAGTACTCCGAATCCAACAAACTCAATGACAATTGAAGATCTCGGCGTTTTAATTGCAAAGAGTAGCACAAAGACTGGCTTCAAATACTTGCCCTTTGTACAAACGGAGCTGCACGAAAACGAACGACTCCATTTCACTATGTCAAATGGATTTGCTTTGATTCAGGGTTTTGAAACCGTTTTGATGGATCTTAGAACTCCATCGTGAGAGACTTGTTTTGGAGGCTCAATCCGATCAGGACAGGCTCGCTGAAATTGAGCATCAAATGGATAACGAAGACGATGAAGATGATGATGAATCTGATGACGATGATTGGGAAGACAATGATCGAACAGCTGCGCACCAGCAACAACAACAACAACAACAACAACAAAACCCTGAAATACCTGTCGCTGATGGCACAGAAGCTGGAACACCCCCGATTCAAAATCTTCAAGCACCCCATTGCTCCACTGCCAAACAATGAACCGCAAGCAGTCCACCGTCGGCCTTTGAATACTCGTCCCGCGTCACCATCACGCCGTGAACGCCGCCTTCAAGAGAGAACCATTCGCATAGCTAAAATCCGCAACTCGATGGACCATCGTCCGTCAAAAACGCGAAAAAGGCTTTAGCGTTGCTGAGACACGACTACATTATGAGATCTATTCGCCTTTTTCAAGCTCCTCGGACATGCCGGATCTGGCTATCAAAAGATTGTTATTCTGGATAGCTGGGTGAGCACTGGTCATCGACTGTTTTGCGATACTGTTGAACCCGAGAATGGACATTCAGGCGTATGGCGAGAGACGAACACGACGAAGATGTTGATTCTGATTCCGATGATTCCGAATCGAGTCTGGATGATGTGTTTGACGATTTGGATGAAGGCGAAGAAAGCGAGGTTGGATTTCAGTGACAACTCGGTGGATGCAGATGAAGAGGATGATGCAGCGGGAGTTGAAGCCGATTCTTTTGTCTTGGATGAAGGAGTACATACCAGAAAATCCACAGCGCGTCCAATGGCTTCTGGCACCGGAGGCGTCGAATGGGAAGATGTGCCACGAAAATCCACAGTTACCATCAACGAGGTGCATAATCTATCGCACAACTCTCCTGGCGCTTCTTCAACAGTTCGCGAATTTCTGGGAATGTCTGCGAGTACTCCCCCCTTGCAAGGGATTTTGGCCCCTTCTCCTATCCGAACGGGTACTCCTATAGCATCCATCCTGACTACTGAAAATTCGCGCAGCTCAAGCTCAGATTTACCACCGTCTTCGGCAGACTTGCCACCGTCTTCGGCAGCAGCAGCTGTCGCCGCTTCAAATGCAGCGCAATCAACAACTTCATCCGCCAGTTCTGTCCAGACCCAGCAGCCCCAATCCAAAGATACAGCCACCGCTTCAGACACAATCTCAGCCGTCCCACCAACAAGTACCCCAACAACTCCTTCAACAACAACAACATCGCATCCAACCGTTCTCGGGAGTGCATTTCGCTCCGAACCCGTCTTTAAGCACATCTTCCACACACCTCAACTTTTCCCTCAAGACAAAAATCAAATCAACAGTCAGCACATCATCCAACGCCGGCGGCGCCTAACAACTTTGACGACCGAAACAGCAGCGGACCCATTGCAAGGAACCACACACCGCCACCGCCACCAAGCCCCAACCAGTTACGGCCACGAAAAATGGGTCGAAGCGGCAGCAGCATCAACAATGAGAAAGTCAACAGCGAGTGTGGGTTCTATTACAGCTGGAAGAGCCGGGGTTTAGCACAGGAGCGGTTGGAGAGACTGTTTGAAGGTGTGTGGGGAGAGATTTGTGGATTGGCCGCAGGAGGGTGCTTTTGATTCTTGGTTGCTGTTGGGTAGTGTGGAACAAGTTGGGGAGGTTATGAAGTTCAGTCATCGTGTTCGTAAACGTAGGTTTAATTTTCTTTTTTTGTGTGTGTGTGGTGTGTGTCTTTGTTGACTTTTTTTTGTCTTGTAGAACTGGCGAAAAAAGATAAGGAGGAACGCCGCCGAAATCGGGCACCACGAAACGACGAAGATGAAACCGACGACGACGACAGTGACGACGACACAGAGTCCATCGCATCTCTCGGAACCTTCCCTCAAGAAACACCCACTCCAAACACTCACATTCGTGGATTAAATCCAGACTTTTACACTCCCGATATCATCCAATACACTGTCCAATACGGCCTACCTCCACACGGCCAAACCATCATCAACCTATTTCTATGTCTCTTTGACATGCTTCAAACTCTCCAACCGCCTCCACCGCCTCGATCGAAATACATAAGCTCACGAGCAAGCAACGCGTCTTCCATCCGCGGCGGCGGCGGCGGCGGCGGGACAACAACCGCCACCAACGCCGCCGGAAGCAGCACACGATCCAGTTTCACAAGCCCATCCTACACGCGCCCCCCCTACACCCCCAAACAAGGCGACCTAACCGTCCGAGACGGGTTTGATTTATCCCGAAACGAAAAGCTGGACGGGTATATGGCGGGAGTTTTGGCGGGTGTCAAGAATGTGCGTGTGATTCAGTTTTTGATAAAGACGCTTTTGGTGGATCATGATGTTGGGGTTGGGAAGCGGACGGGGAAGGCTGTTGTTGAAGGGATGAAGGGGGTTAATTCGGGGATGAAGGGGAAGGTTCGTTTGGAGTAAAGAAGAAATTTAAAAAAAAGAGAGGCTGATTAGTAGAAGATATTATTATTGGTTCTCTTCACGAAGATCATCCATTGGAATCTTATTATAATCTATTGTGGAATTTCTTCTGGGACGTTTGCGTATTCCAGTCCCAGTGTTGTGTAATGAGTCCAATAGCTGCTGCCCAACCTTCAAGTTTCGAGACAACTGAAATAAATATTGTTTCAATTCGTTTTTGAATATCTGGAATGAAAATGTTCAATGTGTTTTTATTTTTTCTTCACCGTATTTCGATCCTTTGTACCAAGAAAAAAAAATGTCTATTCTTCTTTCCCTTCTAATTGTCTTTTTAAGGGTCGACTCTGATTGGTCAAGAAATTGGGTGACAAGAGAGGATTGCCGTAAATCCCCCCAACCACCCCCTCTTTTAATTTTCTGCTTAAAAAAGAAACATCAACAGTACCTGCTACTGCTACCAATACTATCAGTTCTCTTTTCGTGTCTTTTTAAAAGTACGGTATATATCTGCAAACTTCTTTGGGTGAACTTTTCCATCATCAAAAAAAAAAACACGCTTTTGAACAACAACGCTTCCTTTCGTAGATAATAACGACCTCAATCTGCAACTTTGAAACGCAAAATCCAAGCATTCCGATCACACTGTATAACCAAGGACCACAAGCTTCCTTATAAAATCTTTATATCAACTTCCATTCAAGTTGCTGTAAAAGTTCTCTCTTCAAAAAACACGCTCGTCAACCCACTTTTTGCTGTTGATCACGTGAGATTCTTTATTATAGTTGCTTGTTACCCTTGATTTTGGTCTTCACTCACTCTTCTGCTTATCGTGTCTACAAAAAAAAAAAAAACCAGCAGTGACTTCTCACACTTCTCAAAAGCGACTTCAATTCCTAGTATCTTTAAAGACACTCTTGAAGTACCCAAACCTTGACAGCAGCGCGTGTTTTATAATATTGTGAGTCCTTTATCTATATATGTAAATGGTTTTGTTGTGCTAAGTTGGAGCTCGCTACGTTTCTCCAGAAAGACTGATACCGCGCTTCCAGATATATTCCGAGTTAACCAAAAAAAAACCAAAACTTCAATCAAAAAAACGTGAAAGACCTTCCTAATTCAAACCTAAGACAAGAATATTAACAAAAGAAAAAAAAAATGACAACCACAACTACCACTGCTGCATTTAACATTATCAACAAGGGCATTATCTTGCAGAATGAAAATAATACCGATACTCTAGCACCTGTTTACACGAATTTCGGAATGGTTTGGCTTTCTTTCCCTTTTTTTTTGCCTTTTTTTTTTTTTTTTTTTTTCAACTTAAATATTGAATTATCGCCCGGGAAAAAAACAAACAGAGAACCATGAAAAAGATTATGACAAGAAAAGATGTGAAACAATCAGTTAAGCCATCATTTCATATTATTCAACCCAAACCTTTTCTTAAAAAAAAAAACCCGGTTTTATTTTTGTCAGATGTTCAAACTTGGCATGACTGCAAAGACGACAGCGCCCACACAAGTTTCAACAAAGACGAGAATCCAAGAATTTGAGAACATGATGGCTGGAAACATCACAGGCATCAGGCACCCCAGAAGACAAACGCGTGAATACATGGCATATATTTTGAAGGCCAATGATGACAAAGATAACGCGGAAATGTATGTTTTGAAATTGTTTGAGCATTCAAAGAACTTTTTTTTGCCACTGATCCAGCGCAAACTTTCAGATACGCTATGGAAGAGCATGACCGCAATAATACGCTTGTGGAAAAACTTTTGGATAAAATTCAAAAGCTTGAAGCAGAGAAGTATGATTCCAAAGCTTGAAGCAGAGAAATATGATTGACACCTAATTATGACAAACAGCGCAATGCTAGTTAAACAAAAAGCAGCCATAAAAGTGTGGTTTCCAAAAATGATAGCAAAGCTGGCCTCAATGAAATGGTTCTGATCGACCAATTATAACAACCTGATTGAACTGGGAAGTAAAAATAAAGAATAAATATTCTCACATGTTGCACAGAGGCGCCAGTTTGTATGGCTGAACAGTTTCGAACTCGTGGGATTGCATACATATCTCAGCTACAGCGAATTTGGCTAAGCTAGATTGCAGCCAGTTGTGGTCCTTGAGCGGAGCCCACCGTCCGACATTTTGACAATATTTCCTGCATCCAGAAACTCTCAATGTCATTCAGCACAGGTTCGATCCAAGATCTATGCCCTTCCTTCGTATTTCCGCGCTAAATAAGAAGCTCCTAATGCTTCTCGCCTGCGGGGGGAAAAAAAAAAGCACAGCGTCCAAGTTTAAACCTTCGATATCAAACCGGATCGCCCGGTATCACCTCAATCGTCACCCACTTTCCATAACGTACAATGAGATCCTGAATAGAGTCTCTCTCAACCCCTGTCCCGCCGATCGAAGCGCGATGGATCTCCTTACCCAATCTCACGCTGCAATTCTCACTTGCTTCAAAAACACGCAATGCCATCCACATCGTTTTATATACTGTTTGGCTGGTCGCTTGTTTTTTTCTGCTGCCCCTCTTCCATTTGGTGGACCACGAAAAACCCCTGGATACGCTGCGTTTGAGGGCGAAGATCCAGATCAACTTCTTTCTTTTATAATCGAGGCTGCATTCAAAGTATACTGGAACGCGCGAGGAAGAGCCGGTCTCGAAATTATTGTGGAGACGGTGAATTTGATCCTTGATTGGCATAAACAGAGACGAAAAGATGAATTGGATGAGTTGATGTTGAAGGGGATGAAGAAGGCCGGACATATCCCATGGTTTGGTGCATCGAGTATTTTAGAGCCCCTTCGACACGTTGATGAGGTGGATTCGAGATTGGAGTGCGTTTTGTTTTCGCCAAGACGAAGCAGTTTGAGAACAAGTCCAAATGAATAAAATAACGCCTTCATTAGCAAAAGTGGTGTTCGTTTGTGAACTGTATTTCCGCAACCGTCGAACCACGTTGGGAGTTGAAAATATTCTCTCGTAACATTTGAATCGGCAAAGACAATCAGCACTTAATTGGAAAGGTAGATAAGCAATCAAATATATAGAATCATGTGAAAGAGCGCAATATAAATTTCCGTGGCAGAGTTCTGCCAACTCGTAGATCTGCGAAAAGGCAGGATATCACAATGGCATCACAAATTCAACACAGCAACAGTTCATTGACAGAGATCAAATTTGAGAATAAAAACATGCCAAGTATGTGTTTGAGTCTGTTTTTCGAGTTGGCTTTCTGTTCCAATGGGCCACGTTGTTGAGTTTGGATGGAGATGGCGCCAAGTGGTAAGACAAAACGTTTTGAATCAGTTGATCCATCGATAATAAGTCCACGTCTCTCCTTCTATTGTTCAGGAATACATTCGTACGATTTTCAAACATGGGAGTACAGGGCCATCGGCTGATATCTGCGGGGTAATTGCGAATGCGAGTCGCCATCAGTTGTGTTCCTAATTGCAAAGTCCCGCTCGGATCCTGTTGAAAGTCAAATACCGACTTGCTGCGCAGCTAAATCATTCTTATTACATGAGGAAAGTGGAAAACTGCTGCGGATGTAGATGCTGCTCTCTCCACTCTTATAGAGTTGTGCGACTTGTTGCTTTCTGCACCCGCCTTGCCTCCGTAAAACTTCTTCAGACTCGTTTCAAAGGAAACCCCAATGTATTATGTGATCTCGATATCAGTGGCAGAATCTATTTGAATGTTGACAAATAAATAAAACGCAAGTTGAAGATCAAGTCCTCGAGTATCAATCAGTTAAACTCTTCAATACAATTCTTCATATTCGAGACATTTCGAGGAAACTGAAAGTGCCGTTTGGATTCGATGAATTCAGATGCATCGGTGAGTTGAACAGGAAGCCCTTATCGTCCCTCCGCCTCAATATGCGAGGAGTCGATTACAATCGCTTGACACTAAGCCCGGGTCAATCAGTTGCTTGACAATGTTCGTGGGATTATATTCAGTGGGCTTTTTTGTTTTTTGGCCGAGTGTCTTGCCTTCTGGCCCTTGTGGGGGCTTGGTCTTACCACCAACTTCGATTGGGATACAAGAAAATCCGAGATAATTTGTTTTACATTATTATTCTTAGACTCCATTTCATACACGCCCTTTGTATCTTTGAGTTTGGCCTTGTGCAACTGGAGATTGTTTCCAGGAGGATGATAACCTGAACTTCAAAGAATTCTGCACCGCAGCTCTTGTGTTGGTAAGAAATGCATGGAACAATTGCATTTAGAATTATAATGTACAAAATTACAAGAGAAACACTCAGCTTATCTCGTATAACGGTTAGTACACCTCGTTGTGGCCGAGGAAACCCAGGTTCGACTCCTGGGATAAGCATGTTTTAGTTTTTCTATCATACGTGTTTATTACACAGGTAGCTCCTATGTATTTTGAAGTAGGCTATGTAATTTGGCGGTTTTTGAGCTCAATTGCATAATTATAGTTTTCTCCACCAAACCAACTCGCAGCATTAACTCTCTTCCAAATGAAAAAGGCAGATTGTGGCGCGCGATATTCCTTACCCTGATGGCTTGACGCTGCATTGTCAAAGGTTTTGTTTCAGTTTTAAGATTCCAAAAATCCCCAAAACAACCAATCAACGGGCAACTCCCCATATCAGCATAATTTATTTATTCATCACTTCCTTACAACATCACGACGCCAAACAAGTCCTCTTGTTCATCTCCACCCTCAACCTCATCTTGAAACAAATCCAACAGATCCATTGCACTCAAAACCGAAACGCTCAAGTTTATTCCATGCGTTTGCAGAAACGAATGTGCCCAAACGAATCGACTTGCTGAAAAGGCGGCAGCAGGAGTGTCTTGTTGGTGGGATAACTCACGAAAGAAGGCGGATTTTTGAAGGAATGGGTTCAAGGCTTGATTGTAAAAGTCAATCATCTCGTTCGCTTGATCACTATATTGAATACATCGAGAAGATTATTTTAAAAAAAAAAAAAGATCAAATGGAATGAGTGAAAGAAAACTCACCCCAGAATCGCCAACGCTTCATCCACACTTCTTCTACCACCGCTTTCCCCAACAAAAAATCCACGAAACTCGCTCTCGCTACCAAGAAACTCTTCATGCATCAAAATCAGCGCCAGAATCGTGTCTTGATCCAAGAGCCCTTCGTCATCGATGGAATTCAAGTCTTCCGCAATCGCTTCCAACACTTGGCCCGATTGACTCGAATTTCGAAGTGTTAGGAGTTGGGAAGCGGAAGATATACCGTCTTTGCTGAGGATTCGCGCAAAAGCCTGTTGAACGAGTGACAAGGTGTGTCGAAATATTCTAATCTGGCCTATGAAAAATGAAGACAGACGCAGTTAAGCAAACCCCCAACACACAAAAAAAAAGAAATAATGTGGAGTGAACTTTTACCTTCTCGGTACGTATTGGCCATCGCCAACCTTTCGCGTTGTGAATCCGATACACAAGTAAACCCATCCAACTTCCTTTTCCGGTCTTCAAGTTTCTGTACTTTCCCAGAAATCAATCCAAACAGTGTACTCAACGCAACCAAATCCAGCTTGGCAGTTCCTTTGGAAACATCCCCTTCCAGAGACGCGACCACCTGTTCCACTTCCAGTTCACTTCCGACTAGAATCCTTGTGGCAGACATCAAGTCATCAGCGATTTTCCTATCGTCCTCGAAAAAAAGGTGCACTGTAGAAACGGCGCGATGCAGATTCAGGATCGATTTGCGGTATTCGTGGAGTGGGTCTTGCGGGCTGATGTTGAGTGCAATCTTTGCGTAGTCTTCGGGGTTCGGGTCCAGAACGAATCCGTAGTTCGAGAGGAGGTTTTCGTTTCCTTTAGGATCCATCTGGATTGAACAAATGTTGTTAATTTTTTTTTTTGGCATTTGTGTCGGTTTGGTTCAAGGTTTGATGGTTTACAGTTATTCCAAATGACTTCTCCGGCTTGAATTCCTAGAGGAGAAATAAACGTGATTCCGGGAGTTATTTGACTGTTCCATTCGATTTCTTGTCCTCGCTTGTGGTTAATCTGAGGGGTGGGGTTTCGGTGAATATTGGTTGGTCAACAAACAAGAAACAACTTGAATTCTTCATACCATGTCCAAAACAGGATAAAGGCATAGTTCAAAAAGTGCCTTTGGGTCATTTTGTCCGTATCTAATCAGAAGTTGAGACGGACATTAAATACCGCCTTCAGCAGCTATTCCTTACCCCTTCTGTCTCGTGGCTACTTCACCATCTTCAACACCAGCGGACGCTGCAGTCTGTGTATCCAAACTTCCATCGACAATAATAGACTTTCCTTTCGGGAAAGCACGCGAAATAATTGCAGAATAGGCCCAGGCAAGAGAATCAAACGACAGATCGCTACAATACTCAAAGCCTTTTGTTGATTGGGCAGCTCGCCGAATTAAACGCACAGCATCTTCAAGCATCCGCCGTCTAATAAATCGAATGAATATATAAAACATCGTTTGGGAATCTCATCCGCAAACCTCTCTTTGGCCATAAACTCCAAGTTTGTTCCTTCCAAAAACAAGTCAATATCTTTCTGTGGCCATTGCAAAGGCAATCCAAAGTCTGCGGGAAGAGTCTCAAAATACGGGCACCAGAACGAGTCCTTGTTGAATTGGAGTTCGTGTGCAATGAAAGCAGCAAACTGAATGGATGGTTTTGCATAGAGATCCGTGGATCCAGTGACCGCCAGTGTTTCATCCGGGTTGTTGAGCAAGTAGTTGTTGAGCATTTGGCCAAAGGGCGAAGCCAGACCCGTTGACTCTGACAGGATCAAGCCAGGCGGCAGGAAACCAATCATCTCGCCTGGACCAACCGCCTTGATTGCCACTGCGCCACGCAAGGCCTTTGTGTTCTTCGACCGACAGATTTCCGACATTTGCGCCGTTATTTTTCGCCCATTCAAAGAGGCGTTCGAGGGAGCTGTTTTGCTTCCGCTTCATTTGTTTTGTTTTTACTTCTTCATTGTTCGATTACAAAACACACTCTTAGCTCCAATGGACGATTTGTTCACCAACCTGTTTGGCCACAACAACAATGGCAACTACAGCAGCAGCAATTACAACAGCAGGCCGCCTGTGCCGCCCTCGAACACTGGCCGCTCCTTCTCGCAGCAGCAGCAGCAGCCGCACCACCACCGAGCCGCCGCCGATGGACTCGCGCTCAAGCTCGACATCGACATCGAGCCACTCGCGGACAAGCTCGAGCCAGTTCCAGCCGCGCACCTCGGACGCGACAGCAACAGCGCCGCGACAAACCCCGCCGAGCTCGCCAAACTCGACGGCAACGCGCACTTTGCCGCGCACCGCTACGGCGACGCAATCAAGGCGTACTCGGTCGCAGTCATCCGCAACCCGGCGAACCCCGTCTACTACTCAAACAGGGCGCTGTGCCACCTGCGTCTGCACTGAACACCTGCACGCCGTCGGCGACTGCGAGCGCGCGCTCGAGCTGGTCGCTTCGGACTCATCGTCAATCAGCGCGAACCCCGCGATCACGATGAAGCTGCACTACTACAAGGGCCAGGCGCTGCTCGCCATGGAACAAGCGGCCTGAAGACAACGGGCACGAAACACCGGGGAGGCTGTCGGAAGCCATCAACAGTCTCAAGAAGGCCTTTGATCTCGCGATTGCAAGCAAAAGCAGCTATGTCGATGAGATTTCGGTCAAGTATCGGGCTGCCAAGGCAAAGCGGTTTGAAAGGCAGGATCGGAAAAGGAGAGAGGATGTTTCGGATTTGCATCGGTATTTAGTGAGGCTGGTGGAGAGGGATCGGGACCGTCAGGTATTTCTAGTTATTGTGAAGAAGGAAACGTGACCACATTGATATAAAACAGGTTAAACAATTGGGGTCATCATCCAGCGAAGAAATTGAAGAAGTAACAGAAGCTGCATCAAAAAGAATGAGTGAGATCGAAGCACTATTCAGCCAGGCAAACGAGAATTCAAAGGTGAGCATATAAAAAAAAGTGTTTTGATTCCCTCTTACTCACATGTTTTTTTCGTTTCAAGAAACGATACGTTCCAGATGCATTCCTCGGTAAAATCTCATTTGAAATCATGACGGATCCGGTTGTGGCCCCGTCTTCTGGAATAACATATGATCGCAGTGAAATTGTATCCCATCTGCAAAAGATTGGAAAATGGGATCCACTCACGCGTCAGCCACTCCATGAAGCTGAACTCGTGCCCAATTTAGCGCTCAAAGAAGTGATTGAAGAGTTTCTTTCGTTGAACGGATGGGCTTACGATTATTAGAAATATAATAAAATCATAAACAATGGATCTCCCTCTCGAGCTCCTTGTGCTTGTGTGCATGCACCTCCACTCGCCGCAGGACCTCGTCCGGTTTGGCTTAGTCAGCAAGCGCTGGCGGGCGGCGGCGGGCGACGCGCAGCCGTGGCGCCGCTTCTTGGCGCAGTTTGGCGTTGCGCCGACCGACGCTTTGCCGCCGCAAAAGGCGTTTGCTCAACACGCCGCCGAGTACGGGCTGGCGCTGCTGGCTCCGTATGCGGCCGTTGCGCCAAAGTTGGCTGCGCTGCGCCGCGCCTTGGGCATCGCCGCGAAGCCGGCGACGGAAACTATCCACGCGCTGTTTGCGGACCTGGAAGCCGGACATGCGAAAACGTTCCTGTCGCTGGACAACAGGGACATGGTCGATCCGTCTCCGGCGTGGACTCCCGTCAAGTCAACCTGCTCCGAGACACAAAAATGCCTGATTATGCTCTACCACTTGTTTGCACGAACCAACTCGAGGCAACTGCTTGAACCATCAATTGGCATCTTTGGAACAAATAGATGCTACGAGGATGTCTACGCAATGCATCTCATGCCTCTGTTGAATGTGAAGGAACTGTGGATTCCAACAGCTCATAAAAGTCGCCAACACCAACATCAGCCTCAAGCGACAGCTGACACGCGGCCCATTATTTCCCTTAATTCGTTTCGCGTATTGTCAACAGGGAGAGTTCCTTGGCCTCGTGACAAGAGGGACATTGACGAACCATGTTATTCGCTTCGCGCGAGCTTCTTCTGACTTGGCACGGATGGGTCCGATTCCGAAAAACACGATCCCGTATTTTGATTTGGGGACGTTTGAAAGTTGGTTTGGTGATTTTGTCGACAGTGTGTGTGTGAAGCAAGATAAGAAGGATTGAGACAGTGTTGGGGAGAGGAAACAGAGAGTTGCGGTTGCCAAGTATTTTTTTGGATGAAGGAGGAGGGACAGGAGTCGCTGTTACAAATGGTACTACTGTAATTCGTTGTTTTTTAAAAGACCACCCATACTCACTGATAAGAAAAAAAAAGGAATCAAAGTACAAGTTTCATCCGCATTTATGCTCTCCATGGCTCGTGTATGTTACAGAATCACACTCACGTATTTACCTGGACAATGCAGCTTTGAATCAGTTCAACTCTATTCTCGGAAATGGGCATTCAGGTACCTCAACGGCCGAATCGAACGAGTGCAAGGAGAAGGAGTCATTGGATATTACCCCTTGCTCTCTGAATCAACTCCCAACTTTTCATATTGCTCGTATTCGGATGGAGGAAGAGTTATGGATCCCGATTCAGACGATGAGGATGATGAAGAGGATGCTTTAGATCGAGACCATGATCCATTGGATCCGTATGCAGAGGGCAGGAGCTTGTTGAGGAATCCTGTTGTTTCGTGTGAAGGTAGTTTCACTTTCATTCCCGGATCCATTGAAAACCCTGCAGGAGGAGGGAGACCGTTTGAAGCCGCAATACCATTTGTAGAGTTTGTGCGGCCACAGACAATGTGTCTTTGACCTTTTGGAAGATATAAACAGGGTTCTTGTTTTGCTCATTTGTGCACCCATTTTCTTGCACTGGAAATCAGGCCATTTCGACAAACTCACGCCAAAACACCAACAACAGAATTTAAATGCTGTCGAGTGTTGAGATGTCAACACAGAACCAAAGCATCTGGTCAGGTTTCCACAAGAAGGCCTTGAGAGAACGCCAGAATCAGCTCAGACTGGTGTATCCGCAGCTGTTTCCTTCGTCAAAAACAGCTCTAACAACGTCCCCTTCGGAAATCGATCTCACAAACTTATCGACTGCGTCTCTTGCGGGTTTGAATGTGGATCTGTCGGAGCAAGCTTTTCCAGTGACAGGGTTGGACGAAACCGTTGCTGATAACATGATTGAGTTAGTGTTCAAACTCTCACCTGCTATTAAAAAAGCCCCCCCAATCTAACCTCTCCCGATTAAAATTAAAAAAAAAACCTAGAAACTGTATTGGTACAATGGGTCTCCCCGTCGGCCTCGCTCTCAACTTTACAATCAACGGAACACCCACCGTCATCCCCATGGTTGTTGAAGAACCATCCGTCGTTGCCGCCGTCTCCGGAGCCGCAAAGACGCTTTCTGTTTCCTCCAACGGTCAAGGCTTCAAAGCGTCAACTTCGGAGCGGAATATTGTGTTTGCCCAGATTGTAATCATGGATGTCGCCAGCGATAACATTGAAACTGCAGCGGAGCTGATTCGCGCGCGGGCCAAAGAAGTGATTGATATCGCGAATGGATTCGTTCCCAACATGTTGGCACGTGGTGGTGGTGTCGTTGGGGTGACTGTACGGACGCCTGTCAGGAAATCGGCTTCCAAGAGGGAGAGGAGGGAGAGGGAGGTGGTTTTAGTTGATTCTGGGAGTGATGTGGAAGGAAAGTGGTTGGTTGTTCACTTGCATTTGGATGTTTGTGATGCTATGGGTGCCAATGCTGCTAGTACTGTGGCGGAGGGAGTTGCTCCCTTTGTCGCTGGATGGGTTGGAGGTAGAATTGGGTTGCGGATTGTTTCAAACTTGTGTGTTGAGAGACTTGCCAAGGTGACTTTTTTTTATCTTGATACGCACATACCCAATTACTGTTCTTATGCTTCAAACAACAGTCCACTTTCAGACTTCCTTTGAAAAAATTAGCGTATAAATCATTCTCTGGTCGTCAAGTTGCAACGCGCATGATTGAAGCTATTGAATGGGCTCAAGACGATCCATTCCGTGCCGCTACCCACAACAAGGGAATTATGAATGGTGTAGATGCCGTGGCGGTAGCTACCGGACAGGACTGGCGAGCCATTGAAGCTTCCGCACATGCTTGGGCTGCTGGCTGTGGTCAAAGCGAAGATTCTGCTCGTTACAGACCACTGACTCATTATTGGGTTGAGTCAGACCCAGATGTTGTGGTCTCGGGTGATTCTGAGGAGGGTTTGTACTTTTGTGGGGAAATGGAAATGCCCATCTCGGTTGGAACTAAAGGTGGTGTGTTGAAAACGAATCCTGTGTACAGTTACACTCTGGGTATGATGGGTAACCCGGATTCTAAGCAATTGGCAATGGTACGTACACGTTTTTTTTCTAAAACGGCATTTTCCTTGCTCATGTTGCTTTTTGGTCAGGCAATGGTATCGGTGGGTTTGGCGCAAAACTTTGCCGCCATGCGAGCTCTTTCCACTGAAGGAATTCAAAGAGGACACATGTCTTTGCACGCGAAAAATATCGCTATTGCTGCCGGAGCTCCTGCTCACGCCATCAACGAATGCGTTGCATACATGGTCGATTCAAGCCGAGTCAGTGTCACAGTTGCCAAGGAATACCTCAGTGCGCATGAAATTCACACCACTCTTGTGACAAAAGAGACTCTGTCTTCTGATCCCCAAAAGACGCCTAGAGCCCCATCCACTTTTTACCTCGAGGCGACACTTCCAGAATCACCCGCTTCAGAACCATTAACACTCAACATTGCGTTCGAGACGCTTGGTGAAAAGCCAGCGCATCTCCTAATGAGTGCCGCAACTCCATCAACGGATTTATGTAAAAAGCTGTTCAACGCCCGATTTGACTATTCTTGGGTCACATCCACACTGTCTATTCTTGATCGCATCGAGTTGAGCACAATCCCACAATTCCCAGCGCGTAGCAATAGAATGCTTGTCAAGAAACTTAAACTCTTGAGTGTTCTCATGAACATGTTGCTCAGAAGTATGATGGCCCAATGGCCCGCAGAAACGCGTCGACTCGTGGATAAAATCGTGAGACTTGCCATCTCCTCAGGTCGCGTGGATCCTTCTATCGGAGGCTCAAAAACCCGAGCTCTTTCTGTCGCGAATGTCTCTCGCCCAGGAACTGCTGATTACAACCCCGAACTTCAGGTCGGAAGACCTTTGCTCCTTGCTCTCTGGCAAGTCTTTGAACTCCGTGTCCTCCAATGGGTCGGCCACGAACCACTTGCGCACATGCTTCTTGAAACACAGCTAGAAGTTCTAAAGTCGTTGACTGAAGTCAATGACAAGACTGTCGTCGGTGCTAGCCCATTACACCAAGTCACAACTCCAGAAGACACATCCAGCGACGATGAACCACTCATGCTAAAACGGGAATCCAAGAAACAAACCACAACAACTCTACCCACAGACGAAACGGTCCGCGCATTGTTTGCCGTCATTGAGCGACAATCCAAACGGTTCCAAACATCCCAGTTTTTGCTGTGTGATGCGAGCAGCCACGATCCAAACTTGCTCACGGTTCCACGGTTACGGCTTTTGAAGTCGATTGGGGATTTGATGGCGTGGGAGCAAATGTGCGCGCATGATATTTGTGCGAGTCGGTTGGGTAGGGATTTGGCGGCTTTATTGGGTTCTTTGAATGGAGATGAGCTTTCAGGTGCTGGTGTCGAGTTGGAGCATGTAACGAAAGATGGGAATGGGTTTGTTTTTTGGCTGCAACGGACTTTGGGGGATGAGGAAGTGCGAAGGGTTCTTGGGGATGCTGTTGAGGCGAGCGGCGCTGATGCTGGGATTGTTTCATGGATTCGAGGATCAAGTGATGGTGCTGAGTTTGTACCAACCAGGAAACAGGTGCAGGAGGCTGTGTTGGCTGTTGATCTCCATGCCGTTCTGCGATCGCAGATTGAGGAATTCGTCAAAGTATCCAGCAAAGAGGAGGCTTTGGTGAAACTTATTCAGGAGGAAGGGTTGGAAATTTACAACAAGGACACTCTGCTGGGTATTTCGTGGTTGTATCGTCAGTACTATGGGGTGGACGCGTTCTTCACCAGGGCGTGAACAATGAATTTTGATTGATAAGTTATTTCTGCTTTACCGTATATAGAGTTGTGTTTTTGAATATGGAGAGCATGTTGGACTTGGACAAATACAAAATAAAATATCTGATAAATAAAACAGCCTCAATAATGCATCGAATTCAGATGCACAACTCGTCATCAGTTTCTGACTTCAAAACGCTATTTAATTCGTCATCTGCATCCGCTTTACATCACTCCTAGCCATGTTCGGTCTTCATCAAACGCGACCAGTATCTTCAGCTCTTCAAACTCAAATCCGCAACACGATGAATTCGTCAGCATTTGCGTCCAGTTTGATTTAATGCCAAAGAAAGCAGCTGAAGTCTCTGACGAAGATTTGGCTGCGCTGTTTGAGATGGCGTTGGACTGTGTATGTTGAAAAAAAAACGCGACTCGCAATTATAATTTCAAAAGCGAAATTAACATCAGCGAGAATGCCCCTCTCTCTCTATCTCAAGCTTAATTCATGCTTGTCTGAATTTGTTTTTTTCTTTTGTTTAGGGTGGTCATGCTGATTCAAAACGGGAGTCAATGCGAAGATTCCCAAAAGATCAAAAACTCCAACTCATCAAGCAGGTGTACGTAAGTTGCTGCTCTAGATTTGCATCCTCCTCAATTGTATCTACTCACGGGAAAACTATCACAGTGTCAATGTACATCAACTGCTGGCCACTCGGTTCTCCAAGACGCAGAAAAGCCACCAATGTTCTATATAGATGCATTGAGGAACGCGAATTCATACTTGACCAGTTCAATTGGGAAATCAATGACGAACTCGATTGTTCAGTTCGTCACACGGTCTTCTTCGCATTCTAGTGGCAGCGGACATGGAGGTGGGGGTAGCGTATCTGGAGGGAGAAATGGAATACCCGTCAAAGATATTTTAGCGCAGCTGAGGATACAATGCAAAACTAGCGGAGAAGGGTGAGAGAACATTGGTCTCGGTTTTGAGAAACTGAGAATGTATCATCAGATGGCTGCGGCAGTTCTTGGATCTTGGCGGATTAGATGTACTATTCACGCTGCTCCGAAGTATTCACGGAAAGAAGGAAAAGTACGTATGCAAACCAACCACAATGAAAAGTTCTAAACACCTCTGACATTCAGAAAACAAAAATACGTTGAAGCCTGAGCTTGAAATTCTCAAGATTCTGAAAATAGCAGTCAACAATGAGGTATTCTGCATTGTTGATTTCAATGCTTTTGTTAAGCCATGGTTTTGTGACGTAGAGAGAAATCAACGACCTTCTGGCAAGACCAGAATGGATCAATATCCTCACATTCTCATTAGATTCTCCAATTCTTCCGTCCCGGACATCGGCAACAGACTTTCTTCTAGCTCTTGTCGCTTTGAATTATCCAAAAGGCCACAATTTAGTGATTCGTGCTTTTGAGACATACCGCTCAGAGCAAAGTAATCTACGGCTTTTTGAGAGATTTTTGTCAACTATTTCGGAGATTGTTGAAAGTCGGGGAACCTTTGGGAGTCTTGTTGGATCAAAGGGATACAGCGGGACGAAAAAGGATGCCAGTTCTGTAGCTGGGATCGTATCCATGAACAGAGAAAAGGCACATAAAGATATGAAGGATTATTTAGTGAGTTTAGCAGAAATCAGTTGATAGTTCCGTTTACTAGTTTATTAATTATTGTTGAAGATCTCAGCATTGGCATTGATCCGATACATTGTTCAAGTTCCGTCACAACTAGAATATCGAATCCATCTGCGCAATGAATTGACAGCATGTGGACTCTTTCGAATTTTCAAGAAGCTAAAAACTTGGGCCCCAGCAGAAAATTCTGGAATCATGGTCCACGTTACTGAATTTGAAGCACGAGCGCAATTAGATCACGATGAGTTTGTGGATGGAATGGATGCGGGGATCTGTGATGATATCCTCGACATGGAAGACGAACACAAGGTGCTGGATGTACTGATGGAGAGCTATAAGCAGGATATATCAGGGAGGGAATACGTGAAGTCAATTTTGAAAAATTTATTGATTCCAACGAGAATGATTGATGAGGTGTCTAGGTTTGTTTTAATGCCTTTTCGATTTTTGGCTTTTTTGGATATTAATATTTGGGAATCAAAGGACAAAGTTCTTGCAACTTGTTGATAAGCTGCTTTCTCAGATGGTTTTGGACGGAAAAGGACTGCAGTGTGATTTTCTTGACACCTATCGAGTACCTGTCGATGAAATACTTCAAGGTTTTGTCCAGCTGGATGAAATGGAGGCGTTAAAGGCTGATATAGTCAAAACCAAGCTGAAACTCTCCGAAATAACATCAGAGAAAAGGAAATTGGAGCGAGATTTGGAGTTTCCGCGATCCGGTGTGTAGTTGTAACCATCAAGTATGGAAGTTCATGTCCTACTTTTAGAACAAAGCAATCCAAAAGACATCATGAAGTTTTCAGCGATGCAGGATATTTTGCGGCAAAAGGAAATGGATCTCGACGATCAATCACAGAAACTTGCTCGATTAAAGCTGAAGCAGGACTCATTTATGCAGAATTTAAAGCAAGACCTTGGACAAATATACGCGGCTATTACCGCCAATCAGGGCGTCTTGCAAAAGGTGGATTCTGCAGCCTTTATTCCGGATGATTCCACATCAATCATTCCGGCCATTGTAACAAGCCCCAGTCCATTACCAATTCCCTCTGTGCCACTGCCGCCGCAAATAATGAATGGTAATTTCTGGCGAGTTTGATTCAATAATAACCAACCGTTTGCAGGAATACCTCCTCCCCCGCCGCCACCCGGATCAGCCCCTCCACCACCACCACCTCCTCCGTCTCTTCCAGGAGTTTTTGGTAAATTTCAAGTAATATTTCAAATCTCGAATAGCATCTGAACCCAAATCATAGGTGGTCCACCTCCACCACCTCCACCACCACCTCCTCCGGGCATGGCAGGTAGACAGTCATCACCTGCTCCTGAAGTCAATTCATTAGGTCCGCCACCGCCACCTCCACCCATGCCGGGGGCCCCTGCCCCACCAATTGGACTGCCCAAACGGGTGCAAAAATATAAACCAACTACGGAAGTGCGAAGACTCCAATGGGATCGCCTTCCAGATGGTGTCATCAAAGAATCAATGTGGTTGAAGAAGATAAATTCTGTATCATTGTCGATTGCCGTTTCTGCGGATAGTCCCAGCAAAACGGACCTTGAGACGCGATTGGATGCAGAAGGAGTTTTCAAAGATATCCAAACACGATTTGGTGTCAAGCCGAAAGTTTTGAAACCAGTTGTTAGTGACGAGCAAATCAAGTTGGAAAGCGATTCAGTCCCGGGAATGTCAAATTCAACAAAGCCGACCGAAGTGACTTTGATTGATGGAAAGAAGGCACAAAATATGAGTTGAGTATTTCGGCTGCGCCTCTTATGGTTCAGCAAATCACAACTGAAACCAAACTTGATGACACGGTTTTTAGTGATTATGCTTGGACGCTTGCGTCAGTATTCTGCCAGTGATTTGGTGAAGGCTGTGATGTCAATCAATGAAGAGATTGTTTCTGAGTCCATCATCAAGCAACTTATTGTTTTCCTCCCTACTCAGGATGAGGTGAAGCAATCTCAGTATTTGGATATTTTTTCACAACCCGTATTTTAGGCGAAAACGCTGAAGGCTTTCAAAGGAGAATTTGCGAGCTTGAGGAAAGCTGAACAATTTTTGATGACGGTAATTTTTTTTTGATTTCTCAATCTTTCTTTAAGCAAGAATTCCCAAACAGATCTTGGATATTCCTTCCCGAAATAGCGTAATGGATTCTATTCTATTCAAATTATCATTTGCGGAGAGATTCAAAGCACTAGATGAGGTTTGTTTTGAACGACTGGCATGAATGA
Organism: Obelidium mucronatum; assembly: GCA_025765595.1. NCBI lineage: Eukaryota > Fungi > Chytridiomycota > Chytridiomycetes > Chytridiales > Chytriomycetaceae > Obelidium > Obelidium mucronatum. The sequence goes on along the minus strand of JAIVFH010000107.1, from coordinate 52,566 downwards.
TAGAGTTAAAAACTCCGTCTTGCACTTTACGCAGGATCTTGGTTATGGTTTGTCAGCGGTTGCTTGCTTGGATAAATGCGAAAAGTTTCTGAAAGTTTTGGAGGTTTGAAAACCCTTTCGTTGATTTTGAATCCACACATGCTGAAACAAACGCCCACCAGATCGTGCTTTCTCTTGGAAATTTCATGAATTCGGGTACTTTTATTGGATCTGTGCACGGTTTTCGAATCAATAGCATCAATAAGGTGTGTGTCGGGAGCGGACTCACTGCCAACTACAAAATTGATTTTTCCATATTTTCAGCTGGCCGATGTAAAATCCACTGAAGGAAAGGGGTCTCTTCTTCATTTTCTTGCAGATGTTATAGATGAAAAATTCCCTGATCTGTCGGGCTTTGCGAAGGAGTTGCTAGACTGTATTCCTGCAGCCAGATGTGAGAAATTCCCAATACAAAAGTCTCCATCGGTTAATATCTTTTAATAGTGAGTATTGAAGTGCTTAAGTCCGACTTGAAGATCCTCCAAAAGGGACTCAAAGAAATGTGCTCAGTCATTGAAACCCTCTCCAATACTCAGGAAAAGTCTGAAAATGTTGACTTGTATATTGGCGCAGTGAAGCCCTTTTCAGAAACTGCTTCTACAAGCGTGAATGAGTTGACAACCAGAATGACCAAATTGGAATCCGGATTTCGAAGGATTGTATCGTTTTTTGGAGAAGATCCAGAAAAGACTCCGTTTGATGAGTTTTTTGGAATGTTCAAACTGTTTTTACAGAGTTATGAAGTAGGATGATCTGTCTCGCTGTCTTTCTCTGTTTTTAATGCTGTTTTTTTTTCCAGAGAGCTGAAAAAGAAAATACTATCGAAAGAGACCGATTGGCAAAACTAGAGAAGAGGAAACGCCTGCAAGAAGTAATTTGTCTGTTTTTTTTTCGCATCGTGTCGGTTTTTTAACTTATATCCTAGGAGCGGGAATTGCAGCGAGCAATATCAAGTTCTAAACTGTTGCCGACAATAAAAGCGGATAGCGGAAACTCTTCAAAAGGCGGGAATATGATGGATGATATTCTCGCATCTCTTAAAGGGGGCTCCCTTGAACTGGATGCCCCTGTCAGTTCCACTTTGGATGCCAGTGGGAAACGGAGGCCATTGAGTGGAACTAGCGGGATATGGACGCAACGCAAGGTTTCTACGAACACACTTGGTAATCAGGCGCTGGAGATGCTGGAGCAACTCCGAGATTAGAAAAGTAAAGAAATGTATGACTCATCCTCCTTTTATTTAACGCATCCACGCTGAAACCGACGCATGCATATTGTATACGGGAAGAACTTCATTATCGACAACTCCACTCAAGAAAACGACAACACGTCCAGCAACCGCTTCAATTGTTTGTTCACTGCCGATGGGTCGAAATACTTTCAATCCACCACCTTGACTTGATTGAGAGTCATCTGTAAGATATACAATAACGGAAACTCTTCTATTGTGTTGCGTAGTCTTTCAGTAGGTGTTGCGCCAATTCGAACAAAGACAAACCTTTGATCTGTGTCTTCAGGATCGTCCACTGGGAATGCATCGCGATGCCTATCATAACGACCACCATTTCCTTTAAATACAGACAATTGGTATTCAACTGGTCCATTGAGGCAGATTGCTTGTGCCAAATCCACCTGAACCCCTTCCAGCAAAGACATGACCACATCCAACGCCGGATGCGAAGCAGGATATTCGTTCCTGTGAAGCCTGGCACCAAATCAGCTTCAGTCACATCTTCTGCGCAAGCACTCACCACAGAATAACATCGTCCCGTGCACTGCGGTCTCTGAACGGATCATCCTCCATTCGAACCAGCGCTGCTGGCGTCATTTCGCCGCCTTCAGCCAGGGAAAGCGCAATGCTTCTCGCCTGGCAAACAGTTCCCAAATCAAGCAGTCCGTCGATGGCAACAAAGCCGCTAGCGTACAGCTGAGCGATGTGACTTCGTTCGAGGACTCTCAGAGACTCGTCAGTGACCACAGCCCCGCTGCGGAACAGCCGCTGCGCAACCAGCAGCGAGTCTTCCTGTGCATCCATCATTGCCAGTAGTGCCATTTCATCCATGTCTTCGGCGACTTCCTCATCCATTTCATCGGGGTTGAAATCGTCAAAGTCGTGCATTGCCTGCTGCTCCTTGAGGTCATCGTACTCTGATGCTGTCATTTCAACATCGCCGTGCTTGGCTGCGACAACGGTATGCAAGATTCTGTCGTTCAGCATGACGTGTGTTTCAGTGTGGGTTGGAATAAAAGTGGAAAACAAAGCAACTCACTTGATGACATAGTGCTAGACTTGCTATTGCTCGGCCTATTTAAACTGTTCTCCACTATTCCTGCTTTGCTGCTTACTTGAATAATTCGACCACCACAGAGACCGGTTCTCCACCTGCAGGCTACATACAAGGAGCAGTCTCCATTCGCACGTGCTTTGATGTATGTGCTTGGAAATCGATTCGAATGTGGCTTATTTGTTATGACACGGCTTCATAAGTCTATAGCACGTGCGAAATTTAACACGACCAAGTACCATCAGGGCTGCAGGACGTAGTAGGTAAGACTGTAAGAGAGCATCCTAGAACGACGCTGTTTCTAATCCAGATTCTACTTCCAGGTCCCTGCAATTGACACCACAGGGTATGCAGAAATCCATTTGGTAATTGGGTTACACAATTAGCACGGAAACATTTACTAATTCTCAAACTGCCAGCGTGCGGATTCCGCCTTTCTCCCATTAAGAAGCCTATAAATACGGACACGTTTTTACCCAGACTTTCTTCAATCACAAAACCATGAGCCAAGAGAAAGAAGATCTTTCCATTCAAAAGAAAGACAACGTTTTCGTTGCCGCTGAAGCAGAAGGATATGTTGCCGATTTGGATTACACTGATGAGGAGGAGTCAAGAGTGCGACGCATTGTTGATGTAAGTTAACGACTTAAGGTTTTTGAGCGTTACCAACCTGACATCCATACCGTACTTAGCTCCGCTTAATGCCCTGGATTCTCTTCTCCACCTTCATTCTCAACATCTGCCGCACCAATATCTCCAACGCCATTTCAGCTGGTTTGCCAAAGTCCCTTGGCTTCAAGAACGACGTTGTCAACAACGCTGGATCGCTATATTCTGTGGTCTTTTCCCTCTTTGCATTCACTGGCTCCATTTTGGGGAAACGTTTCGGGCCCCACCGATTCATCCCATTCTTGGTCTTTGCTTGGGGTGTTGTCACATTTAGTCATGCATTCATCCAAGATGCCGGACAGTTCTACTTGGTTCGTACTTTGATTGCCATCACTCAGGGAGGTGTTATTCCAGCCACGCTTGTGTACTTGGTAAGTTTGAGCTTCTAAATAACTTACAAGAGTTTTGGTTTAACAATTCAATGTTCGAACAGGGATCATTCTACAAGAAGAATGAGCTTGCCACTCGACTATCCTGGTTCTGGGGAGTGCAATCTATTGCTTCTGCTGTATCAGGAATCATGGCTTCTGGATTGCTCCAATTGGATGGCCAACTTGGTTTCGCTGGCTGGCGTTGGCTGTTCTTGGTGGAAGGCTCCCTCACTATCTTCACATCTCTTCTCTTTGCATTTGCATTCCCGCGTTCAGCATACTACACGAAGGGTGGTCTCAACTTCAGCGGATGGTTCAAGAATGAACGCGATGTCCAAATTGCAGTTACTCGAGTCATTCGTGATGACTTGCTCAAGCTCAAGTACGAGACTCGCGTCCAATTTGCTGATGTGATTGAAACTTTGAAAGACTACAAGGTCTGGGGCCACTTGGTCATGACTTCCATTGGTTTGACGCCTGGTGTGCCGTTCAGAACTTACTTGCCTTCCATCATCAACTCATTCGGGTTCAACGTGTACATCTCCAACGCGCTTACTGCACCAGGGTACTTGCTTGGTTTTATCACAATGACTCTTTGGTCTTGGAACTCTGACCGCGTTGGCGAACGTGGTTTCCATGGTGTTGCTGCGTTTGTGTGGCAACTTACTGGATTCATTCTTCTCAACTTCTTGCCAGACGATTCTTCAAGAGGTGTCTTGTAAGTTTTGCAACCTTGCTTTTCCCTGACCGCAATTCTAACAACCTGCCCTTCTTCAGATTCTTCTCCACACTTGTCATTTCGGCGGCTCCATCTGTCCACCCACTCAACATTGCTTGGATGACTGAAAACACGGCGCCACTTGGAAAGCGTACCGTCGCGTCTGGTTTGATTATCGCGTTTGCCAATATTTATGGAGTCTACGCGAACCAAATCTACCAACCATGGGATGCTCCACGTTACCACGTCGGAAACTACATCATCTTTACGTTTACAACAGTCACCATTCTCCTCTGGCTGAACCAGAAATTTTTGTACGTCCGCTTGAACAAGCAAAGAGCTGCTGTCTGGAACGCGAAATCTCAAGACGAGAAGGACGAGTACGACGCTACTACGACGCAGAAAGGAAATGACAGACTGGACTTTGTCTTCAAGCACTGAGAATTTTTTATTTTGTTTGGGTTGGACACACGAATACAGTAGATTGAATTTAATTGTTCTCTTGACGAAGACTTATGAACGAGGGCTACTTTCATTTTGCAGGGTGAACATATCACGTTCACACCCGCAACTACTTTGGTAATGACCGTAATTGTAGATAAAAAGGAACTGGGCTGGGAAAACTGATACCTTCTTTTATTCAATAAATCAACGACGGGCGGTAGGATCAAAAACACGATTGTTTGCATCTAATCTGTGTTGCGTGCCACCAATTCGAACACCACACTCTGGGCATGTTGACTCCTGCATTGCTTGACCACATTCTCCAATTGTATACTGTAGCAGTAAATTGCAAAAGTAAATCTCAAATGTGATATCAATAATGGAATCTACTTACTGGATGCCCGTTTTCGCATTGGTACCAATGCCCCGAAACAGAAAACTCTCTTGCCATGGCCTCAACAACCAAGGTCATTTCCTGCACCGAAACCAAACCATCTTTCTTTTCCAAGTCAACCAGCTTTGTATCCAACGTCGCAATGCGATTCCACGACTTGTCTCTGAAACTTGGGGAAAAGGACTGTTTGCAAGACATCCAGTCAAACGTGATTTTGAAAATTTCTGCACTTCTTTCTTCATCAGACTGGGACTTTTGCGTCAATTGAAGCCGCTTGCGATTCACACGGATGCGTTCCGCAAGGAGTTCGAATTGAAGTAGGAAGATTTCATATTCAGATGTTTCTTTCATGGCACCAAGAGCCAAATTTGTGTTGCTCCAAGTTTTCAAAACGGTTCGGGTCACGCCAATTGCTTGGTCGAGTTGGATGGTGGCGGTTGAAACACTTTTAGCAGCCTCGCCAGGCGACATGGAATCAGACATCTTCATCAAACAGATGGATATGGATAAGAGACATTGACTGATTAACGCCGCTGATTCGCGACAAAATCTTGCATGGGGCTTGGGAAGGCTGTGAGTGAGGAAGTTCTTGGCTTCGTCCAGCTCCATTCCCTGATTGGCAAGGTGAACCACCGAAGCCTCGTAAATAAGTCGCTGGGGTGCATCCTTTGAACGCAAATGGATTTGATCCAGTAACTTTTTCAAGTCTTTGAGGGGCTTTAAAGTCGAGATCTGAATCGCAATTGCTGCGCCGCCAAGTCGAAGTTTTGGAATTTTCGAGATTTTTACGAGAGTTGCCGTAGATACAGCAGTCAATTGATTGGCATGGTCCTTAATCAGCGTGTTGATTTTGGTGAATCCACCTGCATGAGATCAACAAATTTAATTGAATTCAAATAAGCATGCACTCAAACCCTTACATCTTTTCAGCAGTTCCAACAGCAGCCCAGTTTAAAAGACGACCATATCTCGCAACACGCGTTACTCGCGATCTGCAGCTGGGACAAACAGGCAACGGTAACTCAGTTGATAAAGCGGACAATGACCATTCCCCAGACACAGAATCTTTCGAGTATACATTCAAAGCATCAAATGTCCCATCCAAAGTATCTATAGTGAAGACATGCCCGCACCCAAGAATTACAACAGGATCAGCATTCAAGTCGAGATTTTTGTAATCATCCATGCAAATCATGTCAGAAACTTGTGATTTGATATCATCCGACGCAGCACTCCTGGCAGTATAACGGAGAAGGACACACTTCTCCGCACACTGTCGGGCAGCGATGGCCACACACCAACAGCTTCTCGCATCTCTTATCACAGGGCAGCCGTGCGCATGGGGCTCCACAAATTAATGGGCAAGCCCCTTGATGCTCGCAAGTCCATTCACACTTGGCTTTACATGGCTGGCAGGTGTCGCCACACATATGCTGGCATGTCCCATGTATGCACATCATTAAATCGCAAGGGGCTGTGCATGATGGACATGTACCATCAGTATGCTCATGACAAGTCTTGTTGCAAACATGGCGGCAGACCAATGATTTCGAGCACTTAACGCGACAGTTGGGATGCGTCATTGACGTTTCTCGCTCAAGCGTCTCTGGGTTTATGGTGCCAATTTTCAAACACTTTCCGCAGGTTGATTTACAAGTGCGCTGGCATGAAAGCAGTTGATTACACGGCTTGGGACAGTCAACGGTTGCAGGGTTTTTATGGCAAGCAGCGGAAACAATATGTCCGCATGGCAGCTCTCTCTCAACTGTAGTATTGCATAACACTTGAGCAAGTCTTGTCGGATCAAAGAGGAGATGGCAGGCCACCATAGGAAGTTCGTGGCCACATTCAGGATGCAAAACACCAGGAGTGGGAAGCATGCATTTTCCACAACTTTCCCCACATCTTTTGGGGCAAGGATGTTCACAATTTGAGTTAAGTCGGGCACAGTCCTCATGGCAATAGATCCCCTTGTGCTCAGGGTCATCTGAATGACAACGTTGCGGGCAGATATGCCCACATCCATGCAGCTTGATTCCACAAGGGCGAGAACAGCCGCCGTGTGGTGCAAATTGAATAAATTGCGTTGCATCTTGAATGCAATGAGTTTCGTCAGGATGTTTCATACAGAAGATGGGTAATCCAGAACCAACAGCGTCAAGTCCTTCAAACACATTCACAACAGATTTCCAAGTTTCCGATTTAGCAATGAGTAAAGGAGAATTTCCAACAAGATACATTCCGTGTTTGGCTCGTGACAATAGAACATTGACTCTGTTGGATGTACGCAGAAAGCCAATGGCATCACGACCATTGGGGGCACCATTTCGAACCAAGGATATGATAATAATTTTGGCTTCTTCTCCTTGAAAGTTGTCGATGGTGGACACTCGAACGGCGTCTTTCATGGAGGTTCTTTGAGCAATCACAGAAAGCTTTCCGTTATTGGTTCGATACACACGACTGGTAGCTTCCTCATGATTGTCAACAGCTTCCCCATCGGTTGTGTCCATTTCTTCCGATAGATCCACCATAGTGATATCCTTCTCAGAAATTAAAACCATGACTTCTGATGCAAGTTTGTCACGCAATTGAAGAAGTTGCCCAACATATGGCGTCAAAATAACAATATCTTTTGCAGCGTATCCTTGACGAATCAAATATCGTAATAGGGCCACACAATATTCAGATTCGAACATATTTGAATGAGAGTGAGCTTTTGCTGTGGAATCCGCATTATCTTGGGGGGGTGTGAGTGATTTACGAAAAATACATTCTTGCGAATTCCATGAACATTTGGATACTCAAGCACATTCGCTGCATCCTTCAGAGTTGGATACAATATTGTACGCACAAAATTCGAGATTTCTGGTCTCATTCGTCTTTGAATGTCCAATGTTTGGAGAGGAAACTTGGTCTCAGGTTCTTGAAGGCGTTCAAACAAGGACATGTCGAGACGATACTTTGATCCCTCGCGGCTTTCCATGCTCAATTCATGAACTGCAATTCTCGGCCGAAGCTGGAGATGATCTCTGAAAGAAGGTTTTAGAAGCAGAATGCCAAACAACACAGGACAAACCCAATCAAGACAAGTTGCTGAATATCTGGGTGCATTGACGCGAGCGTATGCGCTTCCAGTACCTCTCCCGCTTCTTCGCAAATAATAATCTTGGGTCCAACGGACTGCAGCAAGCCATGAAACTTTGCTGCTCCCGTTGTCGTCGCGGCAATAATGTTCATAGAACGGAGAAACACAGCATCCCGTTCACGATAAAATCCATTCATTTGAGATTGAATTATCTCAATTTTCTTTTGAATCGCCGCTATTCCCAGCAAAGCGTCTCTCGGGATTGTGTCTTGCCAGTGCCCAATCAAGGTAAACCGCTCCTGTTTCGACTTGCCACACATCCGATTCCATCAACAACTCTGCAAGTAATCTAGTTTTCTGCGGAGCCATTCTTTCGAAAGAGGTAGCATGACCTTGCCCACCCGCGAGCCAATAGCCAATTAAATCGTTTGCATTAACTCTCGTCTTGCCAGCACCTTTGATTTCATACCCCTCCTCTTCAGCTTGAATCAAAAATTCTCGCCCTTCAATAAAAGATTCATACTGTTCATAGTTATGCACCTCCAAATGGTCACTCAGATCCTTCCAAGTCAACTTCTTCTCCATTCGCTTGTTGAACTCCTCCAGCTCCTCTTTACACTTGTCCAACTCCTTATATACAGTATAAAGAGCGGCTCCAGATGCTGGCTTCCCCAAGTTTTGATTTTTGAGCAGGATTGGTTCAATAGCAGGATCACTCGAATTTCCAAGGCGCACAATTTTAGTCACTTTGGACTCCAACAGATCATTCACAAATTGATCCAACGCATGGTTCGTAAAGCAAATCAGAAGGAGTGGGGTTGTTGGACAGACTTTAGCCTTGTTTGCAAGAAGTGCCAGAACCGCTTGAACACCAACATACGATTTTCCTGTCCCGGGTGGACCTAGGAATTTGCTTTAGTTTAAAAATTCCAACGTAGTTTTCCGAAACGAAACTTTACCTTGTACACATGAAATTTCCGAGGTTAACGCTGCTACAAGAGCGCGAGCTTGTCCATCATCCAAAGTTGAATACGTCTGAAGTTCTTTAATAACCCGAGGTTGACTATTTGGATTCTGGGGATCCAAACTGATGGGTTGAATCGCAGTTGGACACAAACAAGTCAAGTCAAAGAAAAATCCAGGAGCCGTTGCATACAAAGGTGGAGGAACCAACATAATTCCCGTTACTGGATCTCTTTCAGGCTCTGTCGAAGGGGAAATCAGGTTTCTGAAAGGAAGGGAAGACGGGTCCATCTGTAAAAGAGCTTGAACAGGAGCCTCAATCAATAAAAACTAAAAAACCTTTTGCAAAGCTTCCAATACAGGGCGATATCCTTCAAACATGATTTGATTCGCTTCGATTAAATACCCAGCTTTGTACCCATTCTTTTTCATCAACAGATGCAGCAAATCGGCTCTCAGAAACTGACGAGGGATTTGAATCAGAATCTGACATTGTGCATCCACCATCTTCTTTAAATCGCGGTTTGCAACGATTCCAAAAACAATTCTCATCCCACTTTTCATAGCAACTTCGGTTTCCTGGAGAACCAAGACTACCAACATACCAAATTGAAGCTTTCCACTTCGCTTCCAAAATTCAACCTTGTCTTTTTTAGAAGACTTCATGAGGGCCGCCGGAGCAGCAAAAGACACCTGTGCACACAACGTTTGCTGATTAATTTCGAACCCTTTGATTCTCATATCATTGAAAACATTCAAATCGATTTGATGTGATTCGGTAAATCCGGGAGTCTCGCCAGTAACATTCACGGAACCCCGAAGTCTGTTTTGGTTCATCTTGAGTCCCTTTCGCGCCTCAGCATCAGTTAGGTACGAAACAAAACCCATAATATTTGTTCGAGCTGGTTTGACCAAGTCTTCACGCAAGAGCCGAAAGTGTGTGTCAATAAGTCTTTCAGGACCAGGTGCAAGCCAGTGAGCCTGTTCCACGGATTGGTAGTTTCCAGGAAGAGAAGGCTGCAACATGGAAGTGATTTCATTCATTGTTGGAATCACTGACACGTCCTTGATGTCGAGCCAGTCGTTGTTGTGCACCCGACGAGGACCACCAGCAGCCTCAAGCGGGGTATTGCCAGAAAAGTTCCAAGGATGCCCACGATTAGCTTTGGACTGTTTTGCATCATTTGCTTGATTAAACTGAGACAGGAGATCTCCCATATTTTTCTCGCGTCTTGCTTTATTGACAATGGAGAGGAGGCGCTCCAATTCCTTAATGGCGATTTTGCAAGAGTAGCTGTTGTCAAAACCTTGCGATAAATTGCTCTGAACTTTCAGAAGTTGGGCGCCAAGGCGGTCGACTGCTTCTCCAATAAACACCTCATAAGCCAAATCCGGGAAGAAGACCATCATTTCGTACAAACAACGAATCAGAGGCAAGATTATTTGAACAAAAGAAAGTGGAACGCGGATATTCGAATCCCTTGCGAATACTTGGACCAGTGTGAGATTTGGGTCATCTGCGTTTTTGTAAGCAACGAATACAGATGTAACGTACAAACTGGGGACAAACCAACAGTTCCGCGATCCAAGCACTCGTCGATACACAAAATAAACGTCTTTATAACGCGTTTAAGGTTTCTGGTAACGAATGTCAAACAAGCCTGACACAAACGTGTGCATTGGCGAACTGGCGATTCGATTACTTCCAAAGGCCACAATGAGGGGTACCAATGAGCGTTGGAAAGACAACTTCGATTTATCAGACCCAGCAGAACAAGAGAACTCGCTGTTGAGAAGATGGCCTTATCAAACCCGACACTTCCTCCTTTTTATCCTTCCCACCCAACACAGCAACAACACCCTCCGTGTCCGACATCAACAGCTTCCAGGATCGACTGGCAAAAGGCTTGGACTTGATTTTGGTGGGTCAAAGGGCGGAAGGCAGTGTAGTTTGACACCATACCCAACCATTGTCTGTTTGGTTCAAAGTCTGCATCCTTGACTGGAGGCCAACGTGAGGGAGCCTCTGTAACTCAGCATTTGAGATTGAAGGAGGACGCGTGTGGCCTCGGTGTAGCTGCGTGCTGTTGCATTCGGGTCGGCTTTGTTTGATGATTCATCAACATTTGTTGGTGGTGGTCGAATGTGTACAAATCGACAGTCCTCGTGATTGCAACGCCCAGTTTTCCAGAAGAAGTTGCAAGGATCTTTACTTTTTTCTTTTTTTGAGTTTGTGTGTTTGTTTGTTTGATTGTTTCCAAAGTCGCCGTGGCTGCCGCGGCGGCAGCTTGTGCCTTCTCTGCAAGAGCCAGGTTTCCCTGTGAAGAAGCGACACGGTGCGTTGCGATTGTTCATTGTTTGTTTATTTCCTATTTGTGTCAGCTTCAGAGTGGAGTGGACGTAAGGTCACTGCCATCACAGTCATCATGCATGCAATCCTTACCGTTATCGTTTGAATTCCTTTCTTGTATTGGTATCAATCTTCAAGAGTGGATGCTGCTATCGCTTTTGTTTACAAAAAGTTTTTTATAAGAAACGAAAAAGTTGATATATATTCCTTGCTCATTTAAGTGTTGGTTTCGTGGAGGAACTTAATCAGGGGTTTGCATGTGTGGAATCAAGTGTGGAATTTTGGCTTCTATGTAAGACAATCGGGCCACAAAAACCCAACAAAACCCTAGTTCGACAAAACAGATGCTTGGTTTCTACGAGGATCGAACTCGTGACCTCTCCCGTGTGAAGGGAACGTGATGACCACTACACTAAGAAACCGGATGGCTGCGTAGAAGGTATAGTCCAACCTCATCCCAAGCTCTTATTGTCCCTCTGATTAACCCAGAAGTCAAAGAATAATGCAGACTGGATCTTCCATAAGTCACATACCGCAACTCTAATAGTTGCATCTTTTTTCATTCAATCGTTTATTCTTTAAATTCAAGTCCAGTTTAAAAACGACACACTATTCATTCAATCGTTTATTCTTGGAGAGAACGAATTGATGATTCAAGTCCAGTTTACAAACGACACTAAATTAACTCCAAAAAGACGATGATTCCATCAAGCATCCACAACAGTCTTCCATTTGTCGACAACCAGTTTCGACCTGCCAATGATATTGTGTGTGTCGTTTTCTAAGGGCATTTCAGAAATGCGGCGCATAACTTTCCCGATTTTCGTATTCTGAAATAGAGAAACGATTAGAAACAAAGTTGAAGAAAACCCCCTTTCCCCGTACCAATAATAGATCAACAGTCACTTCAAATACTTCGACTTCCTTTAGGTACTTATCCGCTTTGGCGTGGTGTTCAGCCTACGTGTTGAATCGTGAGTGAAGCAAGCAATAATCCCAAAAATGCTTCTCACTGTATCGTGTTCGTTTTGTAGAAAGTTCTGAAGTTTGCTCCTTAGTCGCTTGAGTCTCTCTTCGGGCGTTTCTGTTCATGCCAAAACAACGTGTCAAAATCTACTTAACAGCAAGTAAACAAAGGCGTCTAATTACTTGGCTCTTCTTTCTTGATTTCTACTGCGGGCTTCTGAAGAACGCAAAAGCGGATTTTAGAAAAGCGCAGATGTTAGATATTTGATTGCAGAAAACGAATAGTAATATGCACGTGATTATCCAGATTCACCTTTGGAGCTGGTTCCTTCTTTACTTTCTTTGCCTCCGATTCCCCATTTGAAGCAGCCGCTGCAGTTGTCGTCTTTTTCTTTTTCTTTTCTTCCACAGGTTCGCCGTCTTCATTCTTTCGTTTAGTTGATTTTTTGGGTCCAGCAGCAGTAGCGGCAGCTCGAGTTGAATCTAAACAGCTGGGATCCAATGATTCCCGAACAGCCTTCAAGAAACTGGCCTGTTTACTTTTGTTGCTGAGTTCATTCTTGTGTGCGTCGTATGGTTTCAATTGGTCGTGAAAGATCCAACCACTGTGAAAAAAAAATGCGTTAGCGTCAGAAAGGGTGAATATTCGTCCGTCTCTTCAATGCAGGCTCATAAACGAATATGCGTTAACTAAGGGATGAAATTTTCTCCCTTCCCGTTCGGTATGTAATTAGAGAATTCGGCAACTCGATTGTCTGGACATCCTGCACCCGACATCTCAGCCCGTCACCATCCCCAACATACACCAACAGGATAGAAAGCGCAAAGAATAAAAAACAAAGTGAAACGCACTAGTCTCTCGTCCCAAAGAATAGAATCGGCGAAAACGGCTGAGTGGTTTTCTGCGGTTTGATGTCGATGATATTGGCTGGTAAGTTCTGCTCGTCTTCAATCTTTCAGATTTCAAAAACAAAAGAGTGTTAATTTGAGCATAAGCAGTTGTAAGACGCAAAGAATTGGAACTCACCCGTCCAGGCCACCATGGATAGCCTTTAACCTTGGCCCAGATTGTGGCCCCGGGCACAAAAGCTGCACTTGAGTCCAGTGAAGCCAAGGCTCTTTTCCTTTTCTTTCAGTTCGGCTTCGGCTTTTTGCTGCTGCTGTTTCTTGAGTGCTTCAATTCGCTGCTCATCTTTCTCATCGTCTTCTTCTTCATCGTTATTGTTGTTGGTCTCTGAAATAACTTGCTCGGGTTCGTTTTCAAACATTGAATTCAGGTCTGTGTTTGTGTCCTTGTTGTCCAGAGTACTGTCTGCTTCGGGTTCTGTCATTGTTTTTGTTGTTTTTTTATTGTTAAAATAATTCTCTTCTTTTATCTAATATTATTACATATTTATTTTATTTATATAGCTGGGATTAGCCGAGTGTTCTGCTCTCTCTTCTACCTCCTCGTCGCGGCGTGAAGAGAACTTCCGCATCCCTCCTCCTCACCAACCTTCTCCACGCGTCCGCTGCCAAAATCACTCCACCAACTTCGAACATCCACAGGCAAATAAACAGCTCCATACCACTCAACCGCGCCACACTTTTTCATTCCCTTCAAACACAATTCATCCATCAAGTCCTGTCCCTTTCGATTCCTTCCAACCGCCACTCTGCTCGCAGCCTCAACACCCAAGTTGTTGTACCCACCTTCAACTTCCAAACCCTTCTCCCAACCAACGCCTCTGTACCCACCCGTTTCTAGCCCTACAACAACATTACAAGCCTCCCCCAACACTTCCAAGACTTTACTCCCACGACACCCCCAATAGCTCTTATAAGCGCCCGTCAACAAATACAAAAGCAGTTCCTGCGCCGTCTTTGCTTGACACTCTGAGTACCCTGGTTTCGTTCTCGATCCACCCCAAGGATGTGGCGATTCAGGGAGAAACAAGATCCCAGCGACAGCGTAGATGAGGCGTTTCCAAGGCGACTTTGTGTTGGTTTTGAAATACTTTTGGATGGCTGTGCTTGATTCTGTGATTGTATTTTCGGGTGTTGTTGGGGGAGGTGGTGGTGTTGTAATTGGATTCGATTGGGCTGCCAAACTTGTGGATTCATGGACAGTGGTAGTAGTAATAGCATCAATGCTATTGTTCGTGACCAGTGATGATGATGATGGGGAACTTGAATTCGTCAACACGATGGAGTTACTTTGTTGATTGTATTGCAATGTGAGTGACAAACTACTGGTGTTTGATGAATACAGAACAATTTTTTCCCTTGTATGCGTAGATCGCTGTTTGGGGTTACACTTGTGTAAAACCTTGTTCAGGGCATCTTAAATTTTGTGTTAGTTAAGTGAGGATAAAAAAAGTTTTTGTTGTCAGATGAACCCATAATTGCCTGTCTTTGTTTCTGGTTCTTCAACATATGTAAGAAACATGATTTGGAACTTACTTAAACGTTCGAAAGGGTCTAAAGTTGTAATATCCGCTTCGAGATCCATTTTCAAGACTTTTTTTCTTCCCTATACTACTGGTCTCCTGCAATAATATCTTCTTTCAACTATATTCAAGTTGCCTAGGGCTGGTTCTTTTGGTTGGTTGGGTGTCTGAACCTTGATGGAGGGTAACCTAAGTGTTGGGTCAAAATGTTAGGTTTTTCGATCCACAACCTCATCAGCATCGCACGGTCTCAAGGGCAACTTCTTTGGAATACAAAAAGTACTGGTATATCGTACTATGCGGTGTCTGTCTTCTCTCTATGCTGCGTTGCGGACTTTTGTGGTACTTTTTGGTTTGGAGACCGAAACGCAATAATTTTTTTTAGGATACAAACTTATGGCTGCATGCACAAAACATTCCACAAGTTTCCGTACGCATCAACGATACGTATTTATTTTTTATTTCAGGCATTTTTTTTTTTTCTTTTTTGACAAGTCATTTGAAAGTTTGATCCTGTATGTATAGAATAATCGCGATTCTACATGACCACCAGGCAATGTGTATTCATCGACTTAATCTCTTTTAAAAATGATTTCTTTTTATTTATTTTTCCTTCGCAGACATAATTATAATACAGTCATTTTCCAAAAACTTCAAAAACTTCAAAACAAAACAAAACAAAAAAAAACTCAAACAAAGAATCACGCGTCCCAAACATCACCATCTCCCTTTTATTCTTGCTGCTTTATCGGAGAATCCGAACCACCATCTACAGCACCACCACCACCTAATGGCGACGGATGATGTTGAGCTCCATGCAACACCGCAGCCGCATTCCTCAATCCTGGACTCCCATCCAACCGCGCATGTTCTATCGCGCTGTTGAGAGATGGAAGCATCCCCGGCTGCTGTTGCTGCGGGTACCCTACACCACCAGATGGCGACTGCTGCGGCGGGGCTCCTTCAAAGTGGGGACGAGAAGGAGAAACATCCGTGACTTGTTGGTGTGGTGGTTGCGGGGATGGCATTTGCTGTGGAGGAGGGCCGCCTTGATGGGCGGCGGGGTGGCCATAGTATGGAGCGGATCCTGGTGGTGGTTGTCCTTGGCCTGGATACGGTGCTGGATAGTACCCGTGTTGTTGTTGCATTGGTTGGCCTGGTTGGTGTTGTTGCTGCTGCTGTTGTTGTTGTTGCTGTTGTTGTGGGGGCGGTGTTGGTCTGCTTCCTGGGTTTGGGAAACCACCCTGTTGCGACGGAGGATGTTGTGGTGGAGGTTGTTGCATGTGAGGAGGAGGTGGACCATAGTATCCGGCAGGCGGTGCGTTTGGATCCGCTGGATATCCTGGACGTACCGCTGGATTGTAACCAGGCATTGGTCCTCCTGGAGCAGGGTACCCTCTTGGTGGAATTCCTGGTGGGTAAGATGATGGTGGCGGTCCGTAGTATCCTTGTGGAGGATAACCGTAAGGGCTTGGGGGGTACTGGTGACCATAAGGTGCATAGTATCCGTAAGGTGGAAACCCATGTGGTGGATACTCATGAGGAACAGGTCCGCCTGGAACCGCTGGAGCACCTGGAGCGGGAGGATAGCCTGGAACTGGACCATTAGGACCCATTACAGCGTGTGGGGGCATTGGTCCGTTTGGACCCATCATTGGCGGTCTCATTCCGTACTCTGGGCGTGCTTGGTAACCATATGGCATGCCTGGATATGGACCAGGGGCTCCATAAGGACCCGGCTGTCCCGGATGCTGACCATATGCTTGAGCCTGCGGTGGGTATGGCTGCATTGGTCTTCCGTCTTGTGGTGGGCGCTGTTGCTGTTGTTGTTGGTGGGCGGCCTGTTGTTGCTGTTGCTGCTGCTGCTGTTGTTGTTGATGCTGCTGCTGCTGTTGTTGGTGGTGGTGTTGGTGCTGCTGCTGCTGGTGCGCTTGCTGGGCTTGTTGTTGTTGGGCTTGTTGTTGTTGTTGTTGTTGCTGCTGCTGTTGAGCTTGATGTTGTTGCTGTTGCTGCTGCTGGTGGGCTTGAGCTGCACTTGACGGCTGCTCTTGGCCTGGCGTCGGAGTTAAAGAAGCGCCATGAGCAGGTCTCGGTTGTGGAAGCGAAGAAGACGAGGTTGGTTGAAGATGGGCGCTAGATGGCCCAGACGAATTTTGTCGACCTGCTGGTTTAGCTTTCTGGACAATCAAGGGCTTTTAGTTGCTTGCTAAATTGTTGAAGCAAAAGGCGGAAGCAAACCTTGTTGATGTGTTCATTCGAATCAGACGCGTTTTCGGAGCCATCCTCATCATCACTGTCTTTGTTGGCCCTCTTCTTGCGGTCGGACCCGAAGTCACCCACTTGGATCATGTTTGCTCCAGATTCACGCTTGACAGCTTTACGAACACGAAGCTCCTTGCGAATACGGATCTTTAACCCTTGCTCCGCAAATGCCTTGGATAAAAAGGTGGATTCTTCCATTCCAGGGAACTTTTTGGCGGAATAGACGTCTATTTGACAAATAAGATGGTATGTCCGGAAAGATGGTGGATGATGCCGTCAAGGCGAAATACTTACTGAATGGATTGGAGATGATAGATGTGCAATAATACATTTCAGTATTAATGATTTCAAACAGAGAAAACTGCGTAAAAGAAAAAAAAAGTGAGACCAAGCAATTTCAACAAGTTTTCACCTTCAATCGATAGCTTCCTTCCATTCTGACACTCAAATCAGGGAAAACGAAAAAGGCACCATCCTTGTTGTCTAAATCTCTGAGACGGTAGAGGGAAGAGACAATTGAACCAGTAGTTGATCTGGTCTTTCCGTCATGCAAAATGTGGACTTCCTCTTCACTGTCGAGAGAAATCAGCGAAGCGTACATGAAGTAGTAAGGATTGTAGAGATAAGCACTATAATATCATCTTTTGTTAGAAAACAAAACAAGAAACACAAATTAATTTACGTACACATCCTCAGGACTTCCAGACGACGTAATCTCCAGTTGGATGATGGGTGGGGGGTCAACAGGTCTTCTGTCCACTAATAAAAATAAACAAACACATGTGTTAGAAACACGGGTGGGAGCAACTGTGCTACCATGTTGTGGGCGTGGGGTGTCACGAAAACCGAAAAAGTCACGTGAATTTCAAAAATTGTTTTCTTTGCCCTCGCCATTCCCTCGTTCTGAACCAAAGTGCCGTCACCCAGCGCAACCAGCGGATACGACGCCAAGCACCCTTCGCACCCACCTCGCCGCGAGTAGAGCCAGCAAAAAGAAAGAAAGAAAGAAAGAAGAAAACAGGAAAGAAAGCCCCCCACCCTTCTCGCCAAAGCCGCACATGCGCGAGTGCAGCGGCTGCTGCCTGATGACCAGCCTGTGCGTGTGTGCCTTCGGGTGCATCAGCTGGTTCGGGTTGTTGCTGTTGCTGTTGTTGCTGTTGTTGTCCGCAGGCGTGTTTGCCGCCGAGTCGTGGTTCGACGCAGGCTGCGCGGCCGGGGCGACGGCGCCGACAAACTGGAAGGCGTTGAAGTTGAGGTCGCCGTCGTCGCTGTCGTGGCCGTCGATCGCCGTGCGGTCGTCGTCTTCCATTTTGTTCATTTGTTGTTTTGTCGATGCGCGAAAAATTGTTGCTTGGTGGAAATTGTTGCGTGTCCACAGCGGTGTCGAGACGTGGTTCGGAGAATAAAAATAAAAGTGCGTCGTTCGGTCTTTCGCTTTCGCATAATCGCATTGAGGCCGGTGCGGTCTCGTCGACGGCGTTTTGAAACTGGGGTCGTTTAATGCGAGTGAGGTTCTTCACGTGAGTGAGGTTTCAGTTGATTCCGTAGTACTTATTGATTCCGTAGTACTTGAATTAATGGGTTTGAAATCAGACTCCACCAACGCGTTCCAGAAGCATCAAATCTCAAGATTCCACAAAACATGTCAAACAACCACAACCACCAACCACAACAACAATCAGAACAACATCAACATCCACCACCGCCGCCTAAGCCGTCATTATCCCTCAAAGCTCTCGCGCACAACCATTCTTTCACTGTCTCTGATTCAGAACACACTCAACCTCCCATCCGATATGCTCAAGCCCTCTACGACTTTCCCGCCCATCAACATGACGAATTGCCGTTTGAAGAACTCGATTTAATTATCATACCGCCTTTATCTTGCTCGGATCCGGACGGCCAGGCCGGTTGGTTGTATGGAGAGAATAATGGTCTTTGGGGATGGTTTCCTGATTCTTTTGTTCGCGTTTTGAGTCCTCAAGAGGCTGTTGAGGTTGCGTCCGCGGATGTTCAAAGTGCTGGTTTGTGGTTATATTGCCGAAGGTGGTTATACCGCCGAAGGCGGTGTTTTGCGCCGAAGGCGATATTCTTTGTCTTCACACCGCCTTCCTTCACTCCGCCTTCAGCGGTGTCATTTCTTTTTAAAATCTCCAACATCTATCTCTATCCCCTTGTCGCACCACTCAATGAAACAATACCAAAAAAACAGGAAGATTCAAAGCCGTTCAAGGATCAATCAAACCATACTTGATCGACAGCGTCGACTCGTTATCAACAAACTATTCCACAAACACGCGTCGGGACTCAATAGCATCCATGGAATTATTGATTGAAGAAGAGGAAGAAGATCAAAATGAAGACCAGGCAGTAAAAAAGGAGCAGGAAGACATGGATGAGGACGATATGCCATTAAGCTGTGATTCGAATCGATCAAAGTATACGGATTTGGTTGCAAAAGCTACTGCCGAGGCAGCTATTGCTGCTGCTTCAAAAGGTATTCTTGATAGTAAAAACTCAATCATTAACATAATTCTGAATTACGTTCATTCGTTTTTTTGGAAGACGCACCCTCAACTCCAACCTCTAAACTGCCATGGATGAGCATTGGACGGCGAAAGTCATCTACTTCCTCTCCATCAACCTCATCCTTCAATATTCTCAGAAAACTTGGCGCCAACAACACTGCAATGCAAACAACTGCTGACTCGAGTGCAGACACAATAATATCATCCACCCCATCGAATTCAGAAGTCACTGATATAAACAGCATCATATCACCCAATGCTACTCCCTCAGCCCCGTCATCATCAACGGCATCAACAACGAACCCCTCCACACAAACCGTAACATCATCAATTCCAGATCAATCATCCCACGACATATCAGCCCTCATTTCAATTCCATCCAAAATAGCACCATCATCAGCAGCAGCATCAACCACCCCACGAGTAAAACAAGATCCCCATAACCGACGCGTCTCAATAGATCCCATCGCAGCAAGCACAGCCGCAATTCCCACAATTCCATTAATCGATAAAGTCAAGGGACCACCACCATCATCTTCATCATCAGTTTCCACCGCCACGTCCAACAACAAACTAATCGCAATCCTCGGCGCCCCTGCAACCACAAAGAAACTCTGGATCGACAGTATTCCTGGCGGTTCCGAAGCTCTCGACGCGCTTGGAATCAGCGCGGCAGAACGGAAACGGCAGGAAGTTATTTACGAGATTATATGCACTGAAAAGGACTATGTATCGGATTTGCATGTTATTCTGGGTGTGTACATGAAGAAGCTGCAAACAGGGAAAGTGTTGCGGCCTAAAGACTTGTCGGTTATTTTCTCGAATTTGGAAGCGATTTTGCCTGTGAATTTGGTTTGTAACTTTTTTTATTAGGTTGTTATTCTTTTTTTTTTAGTTCAAATTGTGGACTAATATTCTTTTTTTTTTTTTTTTTGGAAACTTGTATACAGGAGCTTTTGAAGCGTTTGGAAGCACGGCAAGCACAGCATCCCAATGGAGTTATCGAACAGATTGGAGATATATTTATCAAAGTGGTGAGGTGTCCCGCATGCAAAGCCCCTACTTCCTTCTTTCATTCACTCAACTTATGTAATCGAATATTCAGACCGACTACCTCAAAATGTATACAATGTATTGCAGCAACCATCCATACGCCCTCATGAAGCTTCAAACAGTCCGTCAAACCAAATCCGTAGCGAAATTCTTGGATGCGATTTCCTTGTTACCTGAATGCAAGAACCTAGACCTCTCAAACTTTCTGTAAATTATCAATTTTTTTTTATTTTAATCTTTCACACATCATCAAGTATTTATTCTCTTATTTTCCCTGCTCCCATCCTTTCCCCCTCAAACACCCCCGTTTTCAAATAAGACTCAAACCAATCCAAAGAATCTGTAAATACCCACTCCTCGTCCGAGAAGCCATCCGCCATACATCCACATACCACCCCGACTACCCACAACTCACCACAGCGCTCTCGAAAATCGAAACAGTCGTTACAATCGTGAATGAAGGCGCGCGACAGGCTGAAAACGTGCAGAAAATGTTGGACCTGCAGTCCCGACTTACGATCCGGACGAATATCGTCATGCCGTCGCGGGTTTTGAGGAAGTATGGGGTGCTTGATTATGTAGGGAAAGTTGTGACGCGCGGTGCTGGTGGCGGTGGTGGTGCAGCTGTGGGGGTTGGAGGCGCAGGAATTGGGAAGCGGAAACGGTGTGAGTTGTATTTATTCAATGATGTTTTGATACTAGCGAAGCCGCTTGGTGGTGGTGGTGGTGGTGGTGGCAGCGGCGCCGGTGGTGGTGCAAATAGTGATTCCACGTCTGACAAGTTGAAGTTGATGGCAATGGTGCCATTTGATATGATTCTCATCAATTGCCCGGCGGCTCCTGCTGCCCCTGCAGCAGTGCCCACGACGGCTGCAGGCAAAAAGGATTCGTCAGCGCTTTTGAAGGAGTTGCATTTGATTGAAGTCGTTCACGTGAATGCAGCCAAATTCACGTTAGCCCTAGAGTCCGTGACGGCCAAGGCGGCTTGGGTGAAGGCGTTACAGGATGCGACTCAGGAATGGCTCAACTCGAAAGTGCGGATACCCGGCGGTGGTGGCGGCGGAATGTCCCCTTTGAAACTAGGGGCTACGCCTATTCTGACGGGTGGAAGTCCATCCAAGGCGGCAAGTCCTTCAAAGGCGCAGATTCAGTTTCAAGTGGATGGTGTTCCTGTTGGTTCTGTTTCACAACTTGTTGAACAACCGACAGCACTGCCACCGTCATCGTTAAGTCCAAAGAAGGATACCATTTCCAGTCCCGGAGATCTCGCCGGCAGCAGCTCTCCTCGTCGGAGGGTGAATGCCCCAGTTCCAATTAGCTCTTTGAACAGCAAAAACAGCCCCGCACCACATCATCATCATCATGAGGCCATGACTGCGTTGGAGTTCTTGAAAAAGGGAGATACGTTGCCGAGTTCCGGAGGATCAAACTCCCCACGGTTGAAAAAGTCGACAGGATTATCAGACTCCAACGACGATATTTCGCTTTCTCAGATTGTTGACGCGAAAACCAAATTAAACAAAGTAGCACCACCGCAAGCACCAACGAATCTGCCGTTCTCATCGTCGACCTCTTCATCAGCAGCCAAGATGACAGAATCGGAATCTGAAGACGAATTGTCTCTAGCTAAAATCATCAAGAGACTTCCCTTGAATGAAGGAACCACGATTCTCAAATCTTCAATGTCGCAAGAACTTGGCAGCAAAGGAAGCCTCAGTAATCGGCGGCCTTTGCCAGCGGCAGGATCATCTACAGACACTTTGTCATCAGCTCAGAAAGCGGAAGCCGCGGCGACGGCGGCATCGTCTTCTCAAGATTCTGTTATTGCAGTTTCATTCAGCGGTAGCACTGAGTCCTTGCGGATAGTCTCGTCGTCCCGTTTGGCGTTGAACAACTTTATAGTTCAAGATCAGTCGAAACCACATCAGCACACTCAACATTATTTAAGTCAACAGCAACAACCAATTGGCTCTGGTAGCAACAAAAAACAGCGCGGAACCATTCCACATTCCGCGTCAATGACAGACACGAGTATCACGAAACCATTGACGGAGAGTAATGTCGTTGTAACAACGTCTCTGCCGGCATTCAACAGTTCATCTAAGGAATCCATCTCTTCTGAAGTTTCCGCCCCTGTAGGTTTTGAAACTAGCGCTGCCATCGCAGCAACGACAACCAGCACCATATCTCTTCCTGCAGATTTGGGGCTTTGTCTTGCATCATCAAAAGATTCTTTGAACCAGCAGCAAAAAGAACTAAAACATCATGAGCCTTCTGCAACTATTCAAGCTTCACTACAATCACTGTCATCGTCATCAAAAGATTCATTGGTGGGAACGCCAGTAGTCCCAACCAAAGCCAGCAGTCAATCTGTCCCTTCCCTTGCCACACCCATGCCTCCGCCGCCACTTCCACCAACATCGAGGAAACCCAGCTCTGCAAGCAGCTCCAAAGAAAATTTGTCTTCTCAGACATCTGTTGCTTGCTCCATTGCAGTCGACAACACCCATACGCCTTTAGCAATGTACACACGTTCACACACGGAGCAACCGAAATCACCCACGAAAAACAATATTAACGGACCGGCTGCCGTTGTCCATGCTGCGACAATGTCTGCTACTGATGCTGCTGCCGGCGCTACTGTCATGATGGGAAAGAACCCACTAGTTCAAGTCTCCCAGTCAGCAATACCACCACCATCATCTGGATCGCCATCAGCGTCATCATCGCATACACGAGCTTTCAGTGCTATAGATCAAACTAGAACGTCTCTCCAGAAACAGCAGCAGCAGAGATCGCATCAACAACATCAGTCACTACTGGAACAAGAGCCACAGCAGCAGGAGCTGCAACAGCAACAGCAAGAACAACAGCAGCCCGAACGCGAAGCATATGAAAATATGAGTGTTCGAGAGCGACGAGATTTATTGATGCATCGATCCAAATACGGCATGAATTCTGTGTCTCCAGCTGTTGTTTCGAGGGCAATGAGTGTTGGACATCAGAGGCATCAACAGCAATCAACCAGTCATTTTTCAAGTATCGGTGATGATTCTGGTAATGCTGCTGTTGGTATTAAGGAAAGAAGGAGTGTTGGTGTTGATGGAGTTGTTGCGGAAAAGCGGAGGGCGGCTGTACTAGATACAGTGTATTCGAGTGCTGCGACTGTTACAATGAATGAAGAGGTTGGAGATGGAGATGGAGAGGGGTGAGTTTTTTTTTTTTTTTTTTTTTTTTTTTGACCCGTTTACTCATGAAAACCCATTCAGACATGAAATCCAACAGTTGAACATGAACAAACCCGTCAAAAAACTAGTAGTGTATAATGTAGTTCAACAGACTGGACGGTACAACAAAGACTTTGTGAGTTGTAGTTTGTAGGAAAGTAGTGGTGGCACTTAATAATTTTACCTACACACACCAAAAAAAAAAAAAAAAAAACTTCATAGATATACATTATACGCGTCTATCACACTACTGAAGCATATTCCATCATTCATCAAACGTTTGATGATTTCTTTGACTTTCACATGAGTCTGATTGCACAGTTTCCCGAAGATGCAGGCGTAGCATCAACTACTGTTGGTGGCGGCAGAGAATCTGTTCGAATCATTCCCGAGTTTCCATCACAAATGATGTTTGTGAGTGAAGCAGTAGCTAAAATGAGAATGGCGCAGTTGCAAGCGTATTCAATGGTAATTCTTTCTGTGTATGGTTAATAATCTAAAACTCTTGTTTCTTCTTTTTTTTTGCAGGGAGTGATTGGATTACCGTATCGGATTTCCAGGTCGCCGTATGTCATGAAATTTTTCCGACAGGATGGGAGAGGGGCAATGAGCTTGATTGCAAGTAGTAGTAGTATGAATGAGAAGTCTGTAGAAGGAGAGGCCGCAGCGACGCCAGTCAGTGTGGGAATATGGTGACTTGAAAAAGAAAAATTTAAAAACAAAAAAGAAATGGGTAACGATGGCGGCTCGATCCCCAAGCGGCACGAACTGGTGACGCTCAAAGCCAAGGGCGAGCGCGCCGACAAGACGCAGGTCAGCGCGGCGGTGTGGACGACGTGCGCGTTGAGCCTTGAGCCGCTGGAGCCGCCCGTTGTTGTGTGTCGGCTCGGGCGGCTCTTTAACAAGGCCGCGCTGCTCGAAGCGCTGGTCGCCCGGACGAGCGGCAGTTCTTCGTCCGAGGCGTCGTCCGAGGCGGCGGCCGAACACATCGCGTCGCTCCGGGACGTGCTGACGCTGCGCCTGGCGCCGAACGCGGCCTTCGAACGCGCGCCGCCCGGCGCCGCCAAGGACGCGTACGCCGGCGCCCGCGCGAGCCGCTGGTTGTGTCCCGTCACACTGAAGGAGTTCAGTCCGCGCGGCAACACCCAGTTTGCCGCCGCGTTTCCGTGCGGCTGCGTTGTCGCGCGAGAAGCGGTGGCGAAAGTCGGGACCGCGAGCGAGTGTCTGGTGTGCGGAAAAGAGTGCGAGGCGCTGTGGTTCATCAACCCGTCGAGCACCGAAGAGATTGAACGCATGAAGGTCGATGTCGAGACTACGCGCATTGCCAGGCTGGAAGCTGCTGCAATCAAGAAAGCGGCTAAGAAGGAAAAGAAGGGGGAGAAGGACGGAACTTCAACCACGGGGAAGAAACGCAAGGATCATTTGGATTCCAGTGAGCATGACGACGCGAAATCAAAGGCAAAGAAACAAGCTACTGCCGCCACTTCATCAGCTAGAGCCAATATTGGTATTACACTTCCTTCCGATTTGGAGTCAAGGACAAGCAGTGCCTCTCTCAGTGAAGGCCATTCAGATGCAATCAAATCTCTGTATGCAAAAAATAAGGATAAACCAAAAGGAAACTATCTTACCATGGGCACTTTTAATCGCTATACTTCGTTTTAAGCTTTCAGAAGAAAATAAATTGATTTTTCCAAAGGTTGTATTCTCATTGCCAACGATGTTCTGTTTTTTTTCGTTCACCATCCCATCCTCACATCCAAACCCAGCGAAAACCAGAATAGCTATGGTTTCTACGAGGATCGAACTCGTGACCTCTCCCGTGTGAAGGGAACGTGATGACCACTACACTAAGAAACCAGTTGTTTTACAATATTGTATAGCTAAACTAAAAGCTACGTTGCAACACATTGGCCTGACTTTCGATACAATCTTCGTGATTCGTAGAAATCAAGTAATTTATACCAAATTGTATTGCTTGGTCTATTGCCAAAACAGATAATTCTCTCGCTTGTCAAAAATCAATGAAAACTTGCACGAAAGCTATGACCTAACCCCCCACCCCCCCAACCCTAAGTAAATAATATCTTTGTAGAAAGAAGGGATGAAACGTTCCCTGGTATTTGTAACTCCTCTTTGAAATTGCATCTGGAATTGTCTGAATTGACAAAAACCAAAATAGACAACCCCCCACTACGGGATCCGCGATCCTAACCCAGTATGCCCAAGCTACATTAGACCCCAACGAAAAGGACTAAAGCACTCTTCACCCCAACGCTACGCCCGTGATCGGAATGTTTAGCAGCGCGATCTTTCTTGGCCTTCTCTTGATTGCAACAGTTGGTCTCCAACGCATGGGCAAAACGCGTTCCACACCCACAGAATCCATCATCCTCGCGCTCTCAAAAAAGAATTTTTCTCAACACCCGCGCTTCGTCTTGATCATCCACCGCGAAACCAGTAGCATCTACGTGATTTGCGATTTTGGCCACCAACCAGGTCTTCACAATCGCCAACCTTCCGGGCATCATAACGAATTTTCATTGTGCTAGAACGTATGGATATAATATGCTCATTATGTATCAGGTTTTGTCAAGATTGGAGATTATTGCAACCCGTTTTTTGTGGAAACCAATCTTGTAATTTTTGAGTACGGTGGTTGGGGTGGGTCTCATGGCAGCTTATTTTATTGCATGTCTTTTGGAATTCGTGTTTACGGGGTCTGGATATGAAGGACACCATTCATCATTCCGTTGCTGGGATTGGTATTGATGTTATTGCGGTTTGCACCATGCTGCTCATCAATTTGATACTTGATAATAATTTCGGAATGGGTGAGTGATTTTTATTGCTGCTCTTGTTGTAGGTGGTGGTGCTTTTTTGGCGAAAAGGTTGACTCTCTTTGGTGACTTCCAACTAAAAAAAAAAAAAAAAAAAAAAAAAAAAAAAAGCAATCAAGTTGCAGCACCGGTTAAATTCATCCAAGGGCTCGCAAGCCCAAAACGACTAAAACTGTAGCAAAAATAATGAAGGATGCGGCAGCTTCTCAAGGAGTGCGAACATCAGGGTCTTCCGAAAGGCCACCGACTTTGGAAAGCCCCAACAACTCAACTGAGTCTACATGAATCTGAGGACTGAAGTCCCATTGACTGTGTGTTTTTGTTTTTTTAATAAAGAGCACCATGTCTGGATACTCTCACCAAAGAAATTGTCAGAATCATCAAAACAAACAGATAGAAATGTCAGACTCAGACCTGCTCGACGATGCCCCCGCGCCCGGCCGCCTGCTCAACTTCGGCAAGCCGGCGTCGCTGGACCCCGCACTGATGAAGGCGGAGCTCTTCCAGCGCCGCGTGTCTGTGGTCGCCATGTTCGGCGCGACGATCATCCTCGGCCTGATCGCGATCGCCGCCGTCTTCTCGAACGCGCGCAAGACGCGCTCGAACCCGAACGACCAAATCCGCCTCGCGCTGTCGAAGCGCATCAACGTGGCCACCGGCATCGTGTTCATTGTGCACGCGGCCACAAGCATCTACGTGGTCATGGACCTGGCTACAAACAAAGTATTCACCATCGCGACTGTCGTGACGCTGACGATCTCGTGCGCGGGCACGTTCGGGTACAACATGCTGATGATGTACCAGGTCGTCAAGAAGCTCGAGATCATGCAGACGTTCCTGTGGAAACCCATTTCGTACTTCCTAGTGCCCTCTGTCGGCATCTGCAAAACAATTTCAATTTCCATTCTCGCCTACATCTCGGCAACGAATCTGGGCAAAGACGAGGAAACCTATGGCGGCTCGTTCAGAACTGAAGCCGGTAAACTCAGTAAAAACACGACACTTGCTGCCAACATTGCCTTTGACGTGTTTAAGCTGTATGCCTCTGTCGGATACATCATCTTTATCCAACGGAATATTGTACGACCTCTTGAGACAGATGCGAACCAAAACAGCGTAGAAGCGAAAAGAATGGCATTGAAATTGAAATTGTTGATGGGTCTCTGCTTTATTTCATGTTTGGTTGGATTTGGCTTTGCTCTTGTTGGTGTCAACAACATTATTCATCACTCTGTTGGAATCGCTATTGACGCGATCGCTGCTTGCACCATGTTGGTTATTAACGTTATTCTGGACAACAACTTTGGAATGGGTAAGTTGTGTATTTTTTTTTTTTTTTTTTTTTTTTTTTTTTACTTTCAATAATCCTTTATGTTAAGCCATTCGGCTGCACGAGAAACTATCATCCATCCAAGCGAGTGCAAAAAGTCAAGCAACAAAGTCTCCTGAAGATGAAGGCGAAAAGAAATCCGAGGCTGCAGCACCACCATCGGCATCAGCCGGAACTGACAGAAGGGACTCCTCCGACAGACCACCTACGGCGACTCTTGTTAACAAGAGAATGTCGGGTGTGGCCAGAATGCAAAGTCTCATGAAGAAATCGGCGTCAGTTGATTCTGCTGGTTCGGGCAATTCAGCTGATATGAGTAAAGCAGTTGCCATGGCCGACCACTAGAAGAAGAAAAAAACTCATGTCTTGAGGCGTATTCATTTTTTCAAGTTTTTGATATTGTTTTAAAAAACGATTAATTATTATAATTTCAATAATAATAATCTATTTGGGAGTATATAAAACTTGTGCAAAAAAAAAAAACATGAGTTACCGCAGCCAGCAAAGTATCACTGGCACAAACAACATTCCGCTTGGAAACCGCAGAAACAGATTCCAAGAGCCAGAAGCAGCAGCAGCAGCAGCGCCTGTCGCTTCTTACCGTCAGAACCGCATTGAAGATGCACCACCACCAAGACCTGCTGGGTCTGACGAAACGAGAGGCCGGACGAGAGACAGCGAATGTAATTAAGGGATCTCAACTCCCTGCTCAAAACCCCCTCTTTTTTCTAATGCCAAGTTTTTCTAATGCCATGAGGGTCGTTGTTTTACTAACCTGTTCCTCCTTTTTCTATCTGTTTTTTTTTGCAACTGCTGCTCTGCTTGTCGCTAACATTCACTGACCACAACACTGACTGACAACTACTGACTGACTGACTGACTGACTCAACTCCAAAAAACTAATTCGCTTTTATAATCTACCTTCTTTTGGAAAACGGGATCTTAAGCTTCTGACCAACCCCGCAAGAAGCGTAGTCGATGGGGAGACGCCGAGTCCAAAGTCTCTATCCCTGGGATCCCCACAATCCTTCCACAAGGAATGAACGCTCTTCAAGTGGATGAGTTTGTTATTCACGCGCGGTTGGAGGAAATTGGACGTAAACTGAGGACTGGGGATGTGATTCCTCCTGAAAAAGACAGGTTATTCTTTTCACTGATCCTACATTCCCCCACACCCCCATCTTTTTTTTTTTCGTTTCCGTCTTCAGAAACTTGGCTTAACATCTGCCCTCCCCCTTCCTCTCCAAATTACAGATCACCATCTCCAGAACCAGTATACGGCCCACAAGGTCAACGTGTAAACACTCGTGACGTACGGTACAAGAAGAAACTCGAAGACGAACGACACAGGATCGTGGAAGAAGCGACGCGCAAATTGCCTCACTTTATTCCACCCGCTGATTACAAGAAACCAACCAAGCAGGCGGAAAAGTATTTCTTGCCTGCCAAGGAGTTTCCCGAAATCAACTTTATTGGTCTTTTGATTGGTAAAAAAAAAAAAGATGTTTTTTTTTTCTCCTGACTAGGTTTTTATTGCTGACTCTATCTCTCTGCAAAACAACAATAGGACCTCGTGGAAACACTTTGAAAAAAATGGAATCCGAATCCGGCGCCAAAATCAGTATCCGTGGAAAAGGATCCATCAAGGACGGGAAATCGCGTGTCGATGGAGGTCTCGCGCCCGGAGAAGAAGAAGACTTGCACTGTCTTGTTGTGGCGCCCACTGAACAACAAGTCAAAATCGCAATCAAATTGATTGAAAAGATTGTCGAAACGGCTGCCACGATTCCGGAGGGACAGAACGAGTTGAAGAGAATGCAGTTGCGGGAGTTGGCGAAGCTGAATGGAACGTTGAGAGATGATGAAGCGCAGATTTGTCAGAATTGTGGAGCGGCAGGGCATCGCAAGTTTGAGTGTCCCGAGGCAAAGAATTATACTGCCACTTTGATTTGTCGTATTTGTGGTGGTGCTGGGCACGTTGCGGCTGGTAACGTTGATCGTTTTGAGGTTGTGAGTTTTGCTCACATGGTTTTTATCTCCATTAGATTGTAACGAACGTAACAATCCGGATGCTTTGAAAGCGGCGTCTCAGCGTGATTCGAAGCTTGACGATGAATACGCCAATTTGATGGCTGAGTTGAGTGGTGTAAGTGCTTGTTGCATATTCCTTTTGCTTCCTCGTTCTTACCCATGTTTTTGACACAGGAAAAGAGACCCGCTCCTGCTGCTGCTTCATCGGAGCCCAATCCATACGATATGAGACCTCCCGCTGCACCAGTATCTGCGTACCAGCAAAACCCACCAATCACATGGCCACAACAACAACACCAACAGCAGCAGCAACAACACTATGGTGACTATAGCAATGCGTGGGCATATGGAATGGCCGGGATTCCTGGAATCCCAGGCATGCCGGGAATGCCAGGTATGCCCGGTATGCCAGGGATGCCAGGGATGCCGCCACCTCCTCCAGCTGCGGCTGGGTTTGTTCCACCGCCACCACCGCAGTGGGGTGCAGCCGCTCAATCATGGGTTCCACCACCACCACCGGCAGCGGCGGTAGGTTTTAATTTGTTTTATTGCCTTTGGGTGACATGATTTCTCATGCTGTACGTATTTTTTTAATCAGGCTCCGAGCTTCAGTTACCCGCCACCACCAAATGTGTGGATGCCACCTCCACCACCCCCACCATCCGACGATGCTCCACCACCACCTCCACCAGAATAGATGTAGGGTATTTGGGGCAATGTGTTGTGTGTGTGTGTCGGTGGATGGGTAGGGTTGGTCCAAGTGTTTCTCTCTCTGTTGTTCAAATAAAATAAGTTCACGAAAATGGTTCAGCTTGAGTCCAATTCCCTTGAATTGAGTGGCCCAGTTACAGCACGACTCCTCTTTTTCACAGACCCAATAGATGGAAGCGATCCTTACACGTATAAAGTGGGGAACGGGCAACCAGCGCCAGAGGGGGTCAAACCCATCAACTTTGATTGCGAATGGAAGCAGGTGGTAATCCAAGATGTTCGAGGGAACGAAGACATGTATTCACTGGATACACATGGTTTTAAGTGCATTCAGCTTCTTGGAGGATTCGATCATGCTGGAGAAGACATTGGATCTGTAATCAACAGCATGGACTTTTCGGATACAGGACACAATCAACTGTTGAAACCACTTGCTGAATCCATTCTATCGAAGCAATCGATTGATTTCCGGGCGGTTCATGTGTTTGGAAGTGCAAAGAGAAGCAGCAGGTGTTGTTCGGTCACTCTGATCATCAAAACACTAATCATAGAACAATGAACGGCCGATTCAATGTCCCTGAAAACACACCCCCTCCAGCAACACGAGTGCATGTGGACCAATCTCACGCAATGGGAGAAAAGCGGACTCTTGAAGCATTGCAAGCGTTGGGCATGGAACCCGCTATTGATGATTCATGTCGATATCAAATTATAAACATTTGGATTCCGTTGCTAAATGGTGAAGACGAATCTGACAATGATGATGATGATGGTGCTAGAGTTGCAGTTCTGGATTGGCCGATTGTGATGGCGGATTCCCGGACTTGTCCTGAAGAAAGTCTCGTACCCGTCAAGGTGTTTGTGCGTGGGGCAACGGAGGGAGAGAATACATGTATGCGGTATGTCAGCGGTGTTGATTACTTTTATTGGAGCCGGATGCGGAGGAATGAAGCGTTGTTGATAAAATGCTATGATTCCGTGTTGATGATGGATGGAAGTCGGTCGCGGTGTCCTCATGCTTCTTTTCGAGATCCGCGGTTCAAAAGCGGTGGTGGTCGTTGGTGCCGGAACAGTGTTGAGATTAGGTGTTTGTTAGTTTGTCCTTTACCAGAGAAATGAAGGAGTTTGATGTATATATAAATGATAGGAAAGTGAATAAGTAGAAATGAACGCAATACAAATACAACTTGTGTACATCAAAAACAACTTCTTATGCTAGGAACGTGGTTTCTTAGTGTAGTGGTCATCACGTTCCCTTCACACGGGAGAGGTCACGAGTTCGATCCTCGTAGAAACCTTTTGTATAATTTCACTTTTGGAAATTGCCTGCAGTTTTCAAACACTTGTGTCACAGCACGTGGGAGTTAGTTACCAAAGACCATGCCATCATTTATCGACAGATCTGATTTCAGTCTTCTTCCACCAAAGGTTTTAATCCCCAGATAGCATAGCGGTAACACTACTCAACAGAGCCAGTTCAGTTTATTCATCTCGAGGGTGGTTCAGTGTGCAGGCAATAAACGTTCGAACTTGATTTTCTATGGTCGGGCTTGAAATCTTCATTACACCATTGCACGGCATGCTACACAACTCCCTCGTGCGAATTCGACATCCCCCCTGAGTTTCAGCCATATAAAAAGAAGGTGTATTCCCGAAAATCTCAATTACAAAGTCAAGTTTGCACGACAATGAGTCAAGAAAAGGAACTGCATGAAAAGAAAGACGTTTTCGTTGCAGCGGAAGCAGAAGGATATGTTGCCGATTTGGATTATACTGATGAGGAGGAATCAAGAGTGCGACGCATTGTTGATGTAAGCTGTCTTCAAATGCAAAGGGTTTCAACTGACAGTTGTAACTTGCTTTTAGCTCCGTTTAATGCCCTGGATTCTCTTCTCCACCTTCATCCTCAACATTTGCCGCACCAATATCTCCAACGCGGTTTCTGCTGGTTTACCAAAGTCCCTTGGCTTCAAGAACGACGTTGTCAACAACGCTGGATCGCTATATTCTGTGGTCTTTTCGCTCTTTGCATTCACTGGCTCCATTTTGGGGAAACGTTTCGGGCCCCACCGATTCATCCCATTCTTGGTCTTTGCTTGGGGTGTTGTCACATTTAGTCATGCATTCATCCAAGATGCCGGACAGTTCTACTTGGTCCGTACTCTGATTGCCATCGCTCAAGGGGGTGTTATTCCAGCTACGCTTGTGTATCTGGTAAGTTTGAGAGTTTCATTTTCTTGGCAGACTCTTAATCTAACCAATTTTCAAATAGGGATCATTCTACAAGAAGAACGAACTTGCCACTCGACTTTCCTGGTTCTGGGGAGTGCAATCTATTGCTTCTGCTGTATCAGGAATCATGGCTTCTGGATTGCTCCAATTGGATGGTCAACTTGGCTTCGCTGGATGGCGTTGGCTGTTTCTTGTTGAAGGAGCCCTGACAATCTTCACATCCGCTCTCTTTGCATTTGCGTTCCCACGATCGGCATATCACACCAAGGGTGGTCTCAACTTCAGCGGATGGTTCAAGAACGAACGCGATGTCCAAATTGCAGTTACTCGTGTTATTCGCGATGACTTGCTCAAGCTCAAGTACGAAACTCGTGTCCAATTCGCTGATGTCATTGAGACTTTAAAGGACTACAAAATCTGGGGTCACCTGGTCATGACTTCCATTGGTTTGACACCTGGTGTTCCCTTCAGACTTTACTTGCCTTCCATCATCAACTCATTCGGGTTCAACGTGTACATCTCCAACGCGCTTACTGCACCAGGATACTTGCTTGGTTTTATCACAATGACTCTTTGGTCTTGGAACTCTGACCGCGTTGGTGAACGTGGTTTCCATGGTGTTGCAGCCTTTGTTTGGTTACTTCTTGGTTTCGTTCTTCTTGACGTTTTACCGGATGATTCTTCCAGAGGTGTAAGGTGATTGCAAAATTCCATTCCTTTTGTTTTACCCTAGATCCTTGTGTTATTAATACGCTGCCTCATCTTTATTTCTTGATTCTAGATTCTTCTCCACACTTGTCATTTCTGCAGCACCATCTGTCCACCCACTCAACATTGCTTGGATGACTGAAAACGCAGCGCCACTTGGGAAGCGTACCGTCGCGTCTGGCTTGATTATCGCTTTTGCCAACATTTACGGAGTTTACGCGAACCAAATCTACCAACCATGGGACGCTCCACGGTACCACGTCGGAAATAACATCATCTTTACGTTCATAAGTGTCACTATTCTCCTCTGGTTGAACCAAAAGTTCTTGTACGTCCGCTTGAACAAGCAAAGAGGTGCTGTCTGGAACGCGAAATCTCAAGACAAGAAGGACGAGTACAATGCAACTACTACTCATAAAGGAAACGACAGGCTTGACTTTGTTTTCAAGCACTGATTGGAATTTTTTCATTTGTTTTTTGTTGTAATTCTGAATTTTGAATCAAGTGTTTTTGAGATTGATGAGTTAATAAATTTAGTTAGATCTCTTATTTATCAAAATCTTGTCACTCTCAAACAGTGGTTGACCCGAAGACGCAGATTATCCTCACATAACTGATTTGCCGACTTTCTGTTGTTCCTCATATTTGCATATTCCAACACGTAACGAGCATTGCCACCCAAATGCCATACAGATTAACGACAGTTTCGTAAGGAACATGGGGAAAAAACGTATTCTCGGCATTGAAGGAGTTTATTTAGTGACCAGTCAGACATATGACAAAGAGTGCAGTGACTTTTGGCAAAACTGAACCAGTTATCATGGCGATGAGACGAAAGAAGAATCGTCTTGGCTTCAACATCAAACTGGCGTCGGACTCATCAGCTATATAGTACGTGGTGGATTGGTGTAAAATGTTTCTGTAACAATCCAATGTTCCTCGCGCCACCCGATTTGGAGAAAAAAGATAGCGTTCCCGGGCTCTACCTCTCTCATAAACAACTGTTTCCCCTTTCGATGCAAGATGTGCGAGTAAGTAGTAGCCAAAAATGTCTAACCAATCATCCTACCAGAATCACCAAATGTGGGGTGGATGAAGTATTAACTATAGATATGGCTGTTTTCAACAACTGAGGATAACAAGAACGGATGTATATGGCTTAACCAAGAGATGGATTTCCCAGAATTGACGGCAAGGTAATCACAGAATCTTTTCAATAGTGCCACCGGAACTTTTGAGAGACTGCCAGTAAGATTCCAAGGGTGTTTCCGAAAAGACACTTGCTTTTGACGAAGACTTCAAATGAGCCGGTGCTGTTGTTAAATGGGAGCATTAAAGTGAACATCTAAAAAACGAAGTAGTCTCTTACAGGTTACTGCTTTGATGTAGAGAGGCCTCCTGTCATCTTGACCAACCAGCCCAAGCTCAGACAAGAGCAAACCAGGACAAAGAGAGCCATCTGCATTGAATATATTGTCCATTTTGTTGTGGAGAGCAGGAATATAAACGGCGAGAGGACTGATTTGAGATGGCAAACCAAGTTGAAGCAGGCGGCTCTCTTGAATGACAGCAATCACATTCCCAACAGCTTTCTCTTTGCCTGCTTCAGTGGAAGGGAGTGACTGTGTGGCAAGGCGGGGCATTCGGAAACAAAATTTTATCAAATCCTGTATCACTTTTTAACTTGAAGTCAAACACCCTCCAACCCCCTCGAATTTGTAGCTTGTGTGAAGTCTGGCAGTCTTTTTTGTCCGGCCCTCAGATCCGATTCTCCTATAGTGACTAATTCGACGCGATGTGGCTAACTTAAAAGTTCTAATAAAACTATACCTACATAGAAGCACCAGGTTTCTTAGTGTAGTGGTCATCACGTTCCCTTCACACGGGAGAGGGCACGAGTTCAATCCTCGTAGAAACCAGGCCACCAGGCCAGCACTGTGTTTATCTCTGGTTTTTATTTATGTATACGAAATTGTTGAATGTTCTGTGCATCAACAAAGAGTCAAGAAACAAACAATTAAAAGTGCAACAAAACAAAAAAGTATCACTATAATTCCTTCAACTTCTTCAACAACATCACAGCGTCAGAGTTCCCAACCAACTGTTTCCCTTCATGAAGCATCTCCATCCTTCGCGATTGAACCTGAGCACTCTCAATCACACTCTGAGGAATCCCTGCCAACCTCGCAACATTCAATCCATAAGACCGACTCGCCAAACCCTCCGTCAATTTATACAAGAAGGTAACGATCGGGTGACAAGTCTTTGCAGTACCCTCCTTTTCTCCCTCCTCCTCCGCCTCTTCCGTGGCTAAAAATCCCATATGCCCACACCGGACTTGCCTATCCCCTTCACACTTGATCCCACCCAACACTGGATAATGCGTAACAAAAAGCGTCGCACATCCAATCCGTTCCACAAGATCTTTCAAAGTCCCCCACGCAATCGCCGTTCCATCATGGGTACTCGTTCCACGTCCGAGTTCATCTATAATCACCAAGGACCGTGCAGTTGCCGTGTTTAGAATCTGTGCTGTTTCAGAGAGTTCCTTCATAAATGTGCTTTGTCCGCGTGTAATGTCGTCGTATGCGCCCATTCGTGTGTGGATGGAATCAAATATTCCCAAGTGGGCGCTGTTGGCGGGGACGTAGGATCCGATTTGGCCGAGCAGTGCGAGCAGAGCTGTTTGACGAATGTATGATGATTTCCCGCCCATGTTTGGGCCTGTAATCAGAAGGCAGCGATCGTTATTCTGGTATTTAAATATGTCGTCAAGTTATCTTTCATCGATGAAAGTCTGAGAAAAGAACTCAACTGTGAGCGTTATATCGTTTTCGACAAAGTTGGATATAAGCAGCTCAACCATAGGATGCCGCCCGCCTTTAACTTCCATAATGGGCTCGGGACTATAAGTCGGCTTCACATAACCCGGTTGAGACGCGACTTTCGCTAAAGTGGGGACTGAGAAAACATAGAAATAAAAACCAAAAGGGGACAACCCACCAAGAGACATCAAACAATCTGCTACGGCAAGTGAATGAACAACATCTTTCAGTTCTTGATAATGTCCTGCAATTTCCCTTAATCATGAAATATAAGCCAGTCAACAGGAAGTACACAAACATTGATGCTCAAAACTCACGCAACAAGTTCCGAATATGCAATCTCGGCGGCTGTATTCAATTCCTCAATAATCATGTCCCGACTTTGCAATTGTTCCAAAATCTCTGGCGTATGAAATCGCGAAACAGCCTTTGTTCTATACCAGCCAATGTTCACTTCCCCTTGCTTTTTTTTTTTTAAAAAATATATTCAACTCACCCATTAATCTTGATCCAATCTTTAGGCACAGCTCCAGCATTCCCAACCTTGATTTCCACCAAATACTCCATCCCCGAAACAGATACATACTC
This sequence comes from Obelidium mucronatum, assembly GCA_025765595.1. Lineage (NCBI taxonomy): Eukaryota > Fungi > Chytridiomycota > Chytridiomycetes > Chytridiales > Chytriomycetaceae > Obelidium > Obelidium mucronatum. The sequence goes on along the minus strand of JAIVFH010000107.1, from coordinate 15,515 downwards.
CAACGCGTTATTTCGAATTTGCTTCCTGATGCCTTTTAGAATCTCGCCAAATTCAGCCTCGCAGGACTTGAGCTCCAGTTTCAAGCGAAGAACTTGTTTGCGCGCGTCAGTCATTTCGGCTTCGTCCAGTTTCTTGAGAAAATAACATAACGTCACGCTTTATGTTCTTGGTGCACGCTTCGGTATTCAAAAGTGCCAGATATCCATCAATCAAGATCCGGATACTTGAAGGGCTGCTGAATATAGATTTCAAAAGAGGCGACTTGAATTGAGACTGATGCATTGGCGGCGGATGGAAATGTATTTGCAATCTTTTGAAGGCTAGTTAAAGTGGCATGGAGATCAGAGGGTGGACAACGCGTGTAGTGAATTCGGGCGAGAGACTTTTCCAAATCTTTTTTTTTTTTGGATTGGTGTTTTTAGTTCGTTAAAAAACTCAATATTAATAAGTAAAAAAAAAAAAAGATGCTTCGGCTAAATATACCTGGCAGTTGATGCAAAAGGCCTCGCAACTTGACAATCGGGATACTTTCTGAACCAATGGAGGAAATAACTTCCTCCACTGCATCGATTCGCTCATTTAAAAGACTGAAAAGAAAACACGGTCGGTCAAGGGTGACACAAAGATCCAAATCAATAAAATTAAATACTCAACGCCACATTCACCAGTGGTCTTCCAACCCACTTTCTCAATAACCGTGCACCAAATTTTGTGATTGTATGATCGAGCACCCAGAGTAGCGATCCTTTGATAACCCCCGCCTCTTCGGTTTCAAATATCTCGAGTGCTTTCAATGTGGGACCACTCAAAACCATATGGCCAATCTGTGAAAAAGGAGTAAACCCTTTGGTGAGAAGCAGCGCATGCTCCAGGCCAAATTCTGTAAGGTGGAGTAACAAAGCAGAGAGGCAAATCAGCACAGGTCCTGGTAGATCCAAGACCTGACTGAACACATGTGCATCTCTGGACGTTGAAACGGAACGCGATTTTAATGGCCTTTCAAAGAACTCCGTGAGAGCAACACGAGCTGTGGAAGGTAAATGAAGCCGAGAGTTAACAATATGTGCGAATTAACTGTTCAAAAAGAGTGTGGTTTACATTCGGAAACGCCAACGAACGCGTCCTTCAACCTCTCTATTCGCACAACATCTCCCTTTACTTCGGATCTCGACGCCCAATGACTTAGAAACCGCTCAGTAGTGGCGCTCAAACTACCGTCTCCAAAAGGAAGAATAAGTTCAACCGGATTCAAATGCTCCAAACGAGTCTCAAGTTCAGTTCTCGTCAAGCAATCTTGGAATGAATCGTAGATGACTTCTCCAGTGGAGAGCTGGACGGCCACAACACTGATTTCAACACCGTCTTGCGATAATTGGGAAGAAGTTGCTCCTTTTCGAAGAGATTCCTCCCATATAACCATAATGTAGGAAGACTTGTTTTCAAAACCGTTTTCAGAAGAATCAGCTATCGACAAATCAGGGTCGATAAAGGTGCCTTTTGTGAATATATTGGTGAGTTTCCTTTCAAATGGGGCTGATTTGTTGTCTCCCGCAGCTAAAAGATGGAAAATGTTCAAATAAAAGACGTTAGTCGAAAGGGAGATTGAAAACCTGAATGCCGGACCTTTCAGGGCAGCTGTTTCAGTTTGTCGAACGATTCCAACTTTGTATCCCAATTGGACCAGTTTTGACACATGCACATTAAGTCGATGGACAGGAATAGAGGCTCCTTTCAAATTTTTATCCATATATGCCACAATATTCAGCTCTTTTGCGGCAGTCTAATATTGATAGTGTTATCATAACGTATTCAGTTCTCCCAAACATACCAACGCGTCTTCCTCAAAGAATCTGTACTTGTATCCAACTTCAACGGCCAACACGACTCCTGGATTCTTTTTCCGTATCTCCAGATACTGCAATTCGAGCGGAGTGTATTTAGTCTTTTGCGCACTCTTGCTTGGAGTTCGCGAGTTCTTCCTTGGCTGGACCGCCTCCTCGCCGTCGTCCTCGCCGCCCGCCTCGTCCATGTCCGCATCGAAGCCTGGGCCGCCGTCCGAGTGGCTGTTGATGTTGAAGCGCCTCAGGAAGCGATCGCGCGCGCCGCTGTCCAGCCGCGGCGTTGTCGTTGCGGCCGCAGCGCCTTTCGCGTATCTGAAGCAATGCAGCGCCAGCGTCAGCGCAACGAGCAGCAGAGCGCAAACACAAAGTACCGAAAAGCGGCGAATGTCCGCCGCTGTCTTTTGCTTCTTTGCCGCCGGCTGTTCGGACGACGCCTCCGCCTCCGAGTCGCTGCCGCAAACAAGACGCCGCAGTGCGTCTCGCCGGCGCGGCCGCGTCTGATTGGTCGGCGCAGGTCCGCAGTCGGCGTGGCTGCGACAGCTTGTCGATGCTGCTCGAGGCACTGCTCGCCGCTTGATTTGTCTTTGCCGCTTCGGGCGCCGCCGCCGGCGACGGCTTCTTGGCAAAGAACGCCGAAAGCGTCGCTTGCTTGGTTTTCGGCGCTGCGTTGCTTTTGTTGTTGATTCCCATCATGTTTCTTAACACGATTGTATTTACTTTCGTATGTTATTTCTGCTTCATGGTTCGCTGCTTCTCGGCGAATTCTACAATCTTCTTCTCCACGAAAAGACCCTTTCGCTTCCTGACTGCTTCCATGTATTTCTTGGCGACATTCTCACGGTCGGCCTTTTCTCCCAAATCTTCCAACTCTTCCTGAGTTGTAGGCACCCAGAAAGGATCCAAATCAAGAACTTCGAATCTGTTTTTTTTTAGTATGGGAACAAATGATTTTTTTCAATATAGGTCTGGAGAATTGTCCACAAAAGTTCGGTTTCTCACCCGCTGAAAATTAACTGTGGACTTGCCGACCCTGCAGTTCTCTTTGCGAATATCTAATAAGCAAATAGAAAAAAAACAGCGTGTATTAGCTTCTCAATCCCCGCCAAAAACTTATACTAAAGGTCTCACCATCACTGAATCCAAAACTCTCAATCACTGGCAACAACGACTTGATTTGGAAAAATGGCGTTCCATCCTTAATTTCTTCGGATAAGATTCTTCCACGACGCTTGTTCAAAACAGCATATACTTTTCCAAGCACCTCGGCTGTGGTGAAAAAAACTAATCAGTTTGACCAGTTTCACACTAATCGAAAAAGAAAAAAGGAAAGACAACTAACAAGGAGCTTGAAGATCACACGAATACATGGCAAGTGCCAACCGTGGCGACCACTTCAAGAAAGCTTGTCTACAAGATTCACGCATTGATGCCATAATCTGCCCTGGTAACAGCCCGATTTGTCGGTCTAAAATCAATAGTGTCAAGTTAAATACATGTTGAAGACATCAATTTCAACAAAGGATCTCAACTATCGGCGCCATCCAAATTTAATTCAAAGCTCTCCAAGAAAATAGCTACGCCCATCATTGGCTCGTTACAAAGTGGACCAGTCAACATTGCCAACTGGAATCCAATAGTAATAGAGCCTTCGTAATCTTTTGCCGTTGGCATACGTAAAGGCTTATTCTGATTGTCTGAAGAATCTTCGCTGTTGGAAGCTTCAGGTTGAGAGGATAGTGTCCCGCACTTTTCTCATCTTGGAATTACTGGAACTATCTTTCCATCTGTAAAGTGGAGAAGCTTCTTAAATTAAAGAAAATCGTCGTTGAAGAGTACTTACGCGTTTCCAGATTGTTGTTTCAGTAGCACTGATCAACAGATTGGGTCCTACCTCTCGCGGACCAAAAGATATGATTCTTTAAGAAGCAGTTGAATCAGTTAATTTGGACGTACATAATGAAACAAAAGAGAGAAAAAAACGACGAACCTGCTTCCAATACCTTCCCAAAGTTCCTTATCCACCAAATCGCCATTAAGCTTTGCTTCTTCAAACTGCGCCTCTACTTCAGCAATGAAATTTGATCGATCTGTTTCATTCCCCACTTCTAACTGATCCGCCTCAGTGAGCGCCTTCAATCTCCGTGAATTCGCTTCCAAGAAATTCAAAACATTTTTTGGAAGAGGTACTGCCCTCACACGCAGGGTAGCCAAACCTCCCTGACTTAATGTTACTACAGTTCCCGTCGGTAAAGGAGCCACAGGTTCTGCTGCTTCTTCTAGCTTCGCCTTCGTCGTTATTGTTGCCCTTGTCTTGTGAGGGGAGAGCTGGGAAGGTGGAGATGGTTTCACGAAAGGGAACGATGGGTTCTGATACTTGGATTTCAATTTTAGCGAATCTCTCACGGAGATCTTTGAGGCAGCGCTGGTTTTTAAAACTGCAGTTTAATCGACCTGATGGCAAGGAAATATAAAATCATGTCAGCAATACCTCCAAATGCAACGCTCCTGCCGTTATAATAACATGTTCTCCAGTTTCCTGCAAAACTACTTCTACACAAGGATCAGCTTGGTTGAGTAAGTGGAGCCCATCGATAAGCTTGTTCATTTCACCTGAACAATGAAATGTTGGTCAAGTATCGTTCAGATAAATTATTCGACAAACGTACTTGGGTTGTATGGCTCCAAAGCAACTCGCAGAATCGGCGCGTCGTTGTTTACTCCACCGAAACTTCTCACATTAGGACTGCTGGACAAGGTCCCTGTCTTCAAAACATGACCATCCAGACCTCCAATCCCAAACACATTGCCCGCAGGAACTTCTTCCAGTTCCTGCAATTCACGTCCCATCAACATATACAGCTTGGTAATCGTCACTTCCGAATGATATAAATCTGGCTTCGATGGATGATACTTTGGACCAAGGACATGCAATGTCTGTCCTACTTTCACAGTTCCCCGAATAACAGCGTGCAAATCCAATCAAAGTCTCTTCTTCAGCTGGTTCATCCGCCTTCTTGGCCTCCTGAGCCGCCAAAGCAGACGCTGCCGCCAAAGTCGCAGCACTAATTTCCACTGGTTTATCATGCCCTTCCTCACGTTTCACCAAATTGATTGCACCTGTATCAACAACACCACTCACTCCTTCCAACTCCATCTTTTTCCGCGCCGCACGTTCTGCCACCATGGCGAGTCGTCTTTGCTCTCTGGCATCCTCAGAGGACAACTTGACACGATCACTGGTGCTGCCAGCTACACCCCCCGCTGCAGATTTCAGACTTGAGGCAATAACGTCTGCGGGAACTGCAAACATTTTACTTACGTAAGCTACAACGTGGGAACTATTGGAATCACAAGAAATCATGGCCTCTTCCTCTGCCGTAAATTTAGGCTGTCCGCTTTCCGCAACGGCCGGCGCCCCGCTTGTCAAAGAAAGAGGCGGCAACGAATTCAACAGGCTTGGAATTCGGATTTTCTGTGCTTCTAAAGGCGAGGGTAGAACTTGAATGGTGGCTTGGAGGATGGTTGCGGAGAGGGGTAGCCATTGGTTCATTACAGTTTGAAGGACAGGTTTCGGGTCTTTTTGTTTGAGATCGCGAGGCGTGATTTTGAGGTTCAAGACTTTTACAATCTTTTCCAGTTTTTCTCGGTCACTGGTTGTAAATATATTTTTTTTTGGAAGCAGTGTTAGTGAAACTGATTTCTAACTCGAAAACAAGGTGCACCCCACTTTTCAACAGAATCGTGAACTGCCCATAAGTTATCAAGAATAAATTGAACAAAGAAGGGCTTCAGAAGCCGTCCCTTCAAAGCTTTCGGACCAATAGCACGCTTTGTTTTGGGATCCAAATACCAATCACCCCACAAGACTTTCTTGAGAGATGATTCCTTGACTCCCAGCTTGGATGCATAAATAGCTGCAAACTGATCAATCCGGAAAGCCCATCCATCTATTGCGCTGGCAAAGACAACGTTTCCCTTCTCTGGCGAGAAATACAAGTGTTCATCATCACGATCTTCAAGAATCCAATCGTCAACAGCACGCGAAAGAGATTCATTGTCGGTTGCAATGGAATTGTCTTTTTGCTTTTGAAGGGCCTCCTCGTACATTCGTGCGTCATCGGCGATCAAGTTTTCCATGTGGAATGTTCCAACAATCGCGTTTACTTCTTCCAAAATCATGGACATGTGAGAATATGCTTCATGTGGAGACATTTTGAGTTGTGTAATGAGACTGTTTTTTTTTGGTCAACGGCTCTGTTTGGAATGAAGTTGCATTGCAACAATACGACATACCGATCCATCTTATTAATAACGAGTATCGGACGCACATTTTCAGCCAAAGCTTGTCTCAAGACTGTGTGAGTCTGAGTACAAACACCCTCCACAGCATCCACAAGCACCAAACAGCCGTCACACAGCCGAGAAGCTGAAGAAACTTCCGACGCAAAGTCAACGTGGCCTGGAGAATCAATCAGGTTGACCAAGTGGCCGTCATACACCAACGAGACTCCCGAGGACTTCATTGTGATCCCTCGCTCAATCTCGTCATCGCGAGAGTCTAGATACCGTACTTTTCCGGCGAGTTTAGTTGAAATGATTCCGTTGGATGCTAGCAGGGAGTCAGACAGTGTTGTCTTTCCATGGTCTATTGGATAACAGACAGTTTTTGTTTACAACCGACAAAAAAGCGAGAGGATACCGGTAGCACTGACCGACGTGCGCAAGAATGCAGATGTTTCGGATGTTTTCCTGCTTACGCTGAAGACCTTTGAGCTGCTTGCGGATCGCGTCCATTTTGGCTCTTTTGTATTATTATTTTTTTTTTTTCAAAAAAAAAAAACTTGACTTCTCCACATCCCACTCTCACAAAATCAAGAAACTTGAATGCTCCTCACAGAGTACAATCCTCTCATCTCACATGCACATTCACTTGCAGCTAAAGAATCTATACCGAAAATTTGACACATGCAGTCACTCCCGATAAATGAATCCCATTCCACATTGGTGACACCAATTACATCGTGTCCATACATTCCTTCCCAGCTAGGGCAAATACATGTCCCAATAACTCGTCTTGATAGCGGCGGGATGAACCGCCACACGTAAGAAACAGTAGAATTAAAGGTTTTTGCAGCTGCCCGTATTCCTAACCGAATCTTGATCCATAATTTTGGGTGTGTATTTGTAAAGTGTGCGATCGCGATTCCACTGGATTGTGAAACTCTAAGCGTGAAGTGGGAGGGATCCCATGGTTCCGAGTGTTCGAGCTGAATTGCGTCGTTCGCGTTTGCAAGTTGATACAGGGTTGGAAGGTTCTGCTGCATTGACTGAGAGCATCTTTTAGTTTCCATGAAATATTTAAATTTACAAAAAAAAATGGATCAAGATACCAAGTTAGGAGATCCTGAAAGCAACGGCCTGCCCACCAGACTCATGTCGCAGAGGGCTCGTTCCACAGCATCCCACACAAAATCCAGACCCTTTTCCCCATTAACAGCTGTCCTGCTAAAACATCCTCCCACAGGATTTGCACTCATGATCCGAACAGTGAACTCAAGTCGTTTCAACTCCATTGGTTTAAATCCGCTCTCCCCACTTCCAACGCGATTGATTCCCCGTTTAAATACTTTTACTTCGCGCAATGCCGTTTCGCGCTCGATAGAGAGTGGAATCAGAAGATATCGTGCTGTTTTCTCTCGCTCTCCGAGAAATAAATCAAAATGCGAGTCTCTGCCTTGTCCAAACAAGCGCATATCTTGAACGGAAAGCGGAGTATCTGCGCCCTCTTTGGAATCGGATATTTTCAGAATCAGAAGCGTCAAGTCCGTGTAATAAAAGTTCTCTTTGGCTTTTCCGCGTTTGGTTCGTTGACACAGACTAATATTGATCCACGAGGGATCCGGAACAGATAATTCAATTACATTTGAAGACACCGATTGAGCTTCCGGAAGTATGCATTCGATATTCAGGACTTGGTGGTTTTTGTGGGTGAAACACACGTCAACTTGCATGAAGCGTTGCAGAAAGTCATGGTAGGACATCCAAAAGACTCCTCCTTGCTCGGAAGAATTATTTGAGGAGCTGGAAATATCATGCTCAGGTTCATTAAGTCGCTTCCTGAGACTCGCAGACCATTCTGCACTGTCAACGCCAAATCTGCCTTTCCATTCCACCCGACCCCACGGATTCCTCAACTTGATGAGCCGCAGCGTCCCGTGATCTGTTACTCCGAATTCTTCAGTTTCATGAAACTTTCTTTTCTGGGTGCTGCTGCTGCTTCCTTCGTGGAAATAATCGTGCAGAGTTTTGGTTCTTCCAAGAACCAGCCCATTTTCAATTGATTCCTCCACAACCTGCAATAAACTATAGGCATGCCCACCCACGAGGCCATCTCCGGATTTGGGGCATACAGCGCCCATCAAAAACCCCTGGCTTTGAAAAGACAGTAAACGAGTCCAGAATATTTCGCTGTCAAATCCAACACTTCCGAAACAAATAGATTCTGTAGGAAATCCTGTCAAGTCAAATAGCGCCTCTCCAATATGGCCTCCATGAATGCTCGCATACGACGAATGCGCTTTCGCGTATCCTTTTTCGAGAACAGGAACCCAGAGATTTCCATCGACGGCTTTGGCAAAGTACAGGTGAGGCCCACTGCCAGAGACGTTTGACTTCTTTAGTTGACTGGCAGGCGTTAGTGGGAAGTAGTTATCGATTGCGTACTCTCTCCAAGCTCCATCGATGAAAAACCTCGTCAAGTACACACCGTTTTGAATATCAGTTTGTTTGGGCAGAATTCGATGAACAAGTGCGGGATTTTCCGCAATAACAGACAGAGCCGAAACGAACCAGCAATCGCCGATGCGCCCTTGTTTCACATGATGTGGGGAGTATTCTCCTTTCGGGTCTGCCAACAGTGGCAGGGAAAGTCGTTTCCATTCGACTGAAGCGTGTTCCTTGGAGTGTCTGGGCGCAAATTCACCAGATTCTGGCGCCCACATGAAGAACGCGCAAGCCTTCGCTGTTGCGTTTGAGCATGCAAAGAACTTGCGGCCGTGGTTTTTGTTTTCTTTGAAGACGGTTTTCAGGCGAGCCGCTTTCTTGCACAGACACTGTGGGGAAGTGGTCCTTCCCGCGGCTTCAGAAGAAATAGAACTATTTGCTGGAGGTGTATCTGTTTTGATTCCATCCTACATTATGTCAGAATCAGATAGCGAGTGTCAAAAGAAAATACGACTGAACAACGCACTATTGCAGACGCATCAGCCACGAAATCAGGATCTATCCATTGATGCTCTTCGTTTGATAATTTGGGTACTGCACTGACGGGATGGCGTTCGGTGTCGGGAGGAACGCTGAATGTCCAGCAAGAGTTGAACGAATCCAAGAACGTTCCCGACAACTTTGACGGCCGAATTCCGAAAGAAGGAGCAGCATGGTTTAACTTTAAATGAGGGAACGGCAGCGAAGGAGGAGTTTGTTGGCTGAGCAACTCGGCTTGCACTTCCGACGGCAATTGTACCCAAACAGCCGAATCGATTCCCGGCGGCGTATTGTTTTTCGATTGGTTTTTAAATGGTGCTGGTGGTGCTGGTCCTAGTTCGAGTTGAATATCAAGCGGAAGGGCATTCCATACATCTGCTGGTATATCTTTTGGACGTGACATAAATATAGAAATAATGACATACACAGTAATTAAATATTCAGTGCGTGATTCTTTTTTATTCATTTCGTCGTCTACATTAGGAACTTTCAAATATGATTCCAATTTGCGAAAGCTTGTCACCACCGTAAATACCAAGGTAAATAAAGGAATGAGGAAAAACCTCTTCCATTATTAAGGATTATTGACACTAAGTCTTTTCTTGGAAAATCTAGAAAATCTTCATCACTTTCCACATCATAAAATAATGAAGACCTAATGGAACCACAAATCCCCGCTCGAAATTTATACGAAAGAGCTGCACGGTAATATGAAACAAGTGCGATCCCTTCCGTTTTGCCTGCGATAGTGCAACTATTAATAAAGGCCAAACCTCATTCAAGACAAAGCTTGGTTACTAAGTAGAAGGTTTTAATTCTTCGGATTATTTCTTGGCCGAGGTTCGGCCTGCGATAAGGATGCAGTCGGATACTGTACGGCTCCTCACGTTCCAAGAATTCAGAGGGACGGAAACAACACCACACCAGGCTCTACTACCAGCGTATGAATTCCGAGTCACTGAGAGCAGTTCATTTATGGTCCGTACAATGTTAGGTTATGGGCCGGATCCGGTTTGAAACTATGAGTTGGATCATAATACGAAATGACTTGATATCGACGCTTGACCATACATAGCATTCAATATGAAAGATGTTTTAGAGCTAATAGAGATATTCGATTACCCCAAGAGAGAACCATTCGCTCTCTGGGAGTAATGCTGAGGCTTTATCCTAACTAATCAGTTAACGACTTACCGAAGGCCATAGAGACTGACTATAGCCTCGTTACTTGCAGAAACATATTTACGCAGTATCGGCTGTCTCTAGGCGATGCTGGGGCGACGTTTTGGGAACAATGGTTGGACCGTTGAGTTTTTTCTTCCCAACTTATGTGCACGCTTGGTAACGTATTCACGACTTTCTAACGATAAAAAATAGATCAAAAAATGATTTCCTAACAAATCAAACTATGACATGACATGAAGAGGGTCCTCGGGGCGTCATGTTTTTCGAACGGTTAGGGAATTACCAGACCAAAAAGAATATACGAAACGTAACAAAAAACAACACAGAATCAAAATGAAAGAAATAAGTTTCTTATTCAAACATGAAGACCAACTGAGCTGCCGGTTGTAATATTTTTAACATGGGATTTTTAACCAATTTTTATCAGGAGTTGAAAAATAGAGGAACTAACTCCTGGTCTCTATGCAATCCAGGTCCTTCAGCACAGGTATTCATCGCCACAGCCTCTTTTGAATTTTTTGGTTGCGCGATAGCAGCCAGACAGAGAGCGAGGCGGCAGGGACACAAAACGGCTGATCGACAACTTTCTTTAGCGTCTAGGTTCCAACCGGCTGCCTCAAACCGAGCAGTTCGATACCATCCGAATCGAGTACCGATATTGATAACATCCCACGAACAAGGCAGACGCATTCAAATCACACCCTGCTCTTCAAACCACACAGCTATGGAGATCATCTCCCAAAGCCACATTGCGATTCTCACATGCTTTCAATCCGCAAGATGCCACCCGCATCGCTTTATATATTGCCTGGCTGGTCGGTTGTTCTTTTCCGCAGCTCCGCTTCCGTTTGGGGGAACTCGAAAGAATCCTGGTTATGCTGAATTTGAAGGCACAACTCCTGACGAGCTACTTTCCTTCATCATTTCATCGGCATATAAATTATACTGGAATGCGCGAGGAAGGGCGGGTCTGGATATCATTGTGGAAGTGGTAAACTTGATCCTTGATTGGCATCGACAGGGACTGAAGGATGAATTGGATGAATTGCTTTTGAAGGGAATGAAGAAATCGGGACATATTGAATGGTTTGGAGCGGCAGCGGTGCCGCGGCATCTGGCGAATGTGTTCGAGACAAATGTTGAAGTTGCCTGTATATATTTCACACCTGGGCGTCCAAGAATTAGATAGAGTTTAAAAAAAAGGCATGATTTAATTATCCATACCTCAACATGTATTTTAATTTCGATACTGTTTAATTTCACGTTTTGCATCCTTAAAAGGTCAAACTGGAATCAGCTGAATCCCAACAGCGTTTAATACAAAACCAGAAAACTCTCGGATGTCGATGGACTATTTGCACGTTCGCTATCCAGCTTAAGCCTGTAATTTTCGCGCTTCCGACGCTACTGGTTCAACGGTGAAATAATCTCCGCTTCGCCAAACTTTGCGAAAACGATATTTCTCTGCAAGGTGGCAAATTCCAAACTATGGCAAGTTCCAATGTTTGAATTCAATTCCTCAGCGCGAATGAGCCATCTCATGTAAGGCGAATTCTAATTTAATTTCTAGGTGAGTTATCTGTTGGTTTTTGTAATCACCCACCTTGTTTAACATCTAGTTTATGACACAAAATCCGAATCAATAACGAGGCGACTATGTATCATGAGACACCACTTATGGAGCTGTGAGAAATTGTTCAATTGAGATGCCCCGGTTGTCATGTGTCTAACATGCTGGTCGTTGATTGGTGATGCAACTTGCCACTGTCCTGCTTTTCCCGGACCAGACTCTTCAAGTAAGGGGATCAATATAGGATTAGTATGCTGCAGATCGGGGCCGTAAATGGTAAACGGTGGTAATAATAGTAATTGTAGTAAATTACTCTAGTAATAGTAATAGTGTTGGAGACTCGGATGGAGCTGTGCCCGCTTTGTGATTGAAGAGATGATATCGAGAGAGTGAGAGAATTTCAGTGTCGCCGATGCTTAGACTATGTTGCTCGGTTATCAATCGATTGATTGTCTGTTGGGTTTTTTTCTCCACTTGCGGGGGCTTGGGTTGGTCTGGACCAGCCAGCCCCCTCCGTCCTACGGCATCCCACCCGCAAGAGAGAAAACCAAACCGAATGAATTAAAATAATGAAGAGGAACTAGACGGGGCATTCAACTACTATCTTAAATTATCCACTTTGAATCAAAAGGAAACTTTATGACATGACCGATACCGCAAAAAGAAAACATTTCACGTTTACAATGTTAGAAACGGAGGAATAGGGGTTCTGCTTAATAGTGAGACAGTGAGAGGGTATACAGTGAGGTATGGAAAGAAAACCGAAAAATTGCCAAAAATGTATATGCGTACCGCCACCATGCCAAAGGCGATCCTTCATGTTCGTATACAATATTTAGCGAAATTGAATTAATGAGCTGAACTCATATGTGTGCAGGTTGTGCCGGGTCAATCAAACCAATCCAGTCCGAAAGCCCATTAAACATGTATCGAATAGTTGGGCTGCCAGCATGCCAGAAATGCTCTTTTGTAATTTGCGTCGTGTGATTGTACTCTCGGAAAAGTCTGGATAAAGTCCTCTTTGGATTTGAAGAACCGAAGTTTTTTCCATGTCCACCAACTCCACCCCCTCGACATCAATAAACCGCTTGGGCCTCGCTTGGAAACAAATACGAGATATAATTCCGAGTGTTTGGATCCGGTTTTTAAGCGTGTGTTGGAAGTCGAGGTTGGCTGTCCATTCAGAATGAGGAAGCAACTTGTCGGTTAAATTAACAACCTGGAACATATTACCTCTTAAAACGAGCATGAAGTCTGATGAATTATATTGCTTGATTTAACTGTTCAAGTTTCTGTTATTCATTCGGTGTATTCGAGCCTCAGTTGAAAGTCGGTGGATGACTCTTCACACACCGACGTCTAGTCTCACAACAAGAATCTGAATGCGACGCGTTTCGCCAAATATCGACTGTATTGAGAAAGCCGAGTTTGGTTTGGCATTGGATTCGCGAAGGTGGGTGGAGTGGGGCACATTGATGGATGTTCCAACGACATCAAGCTATCAGTCGCATCTTATCGCAAACTTGCTCGGGTCATTTCGAATGAAGGATCTCCAGTTTTGAATTGTCCAAAAGGTCGTGTTTTTGGGAATCTCGTCGCTTAAAAGAAAAACACGTCAAGAAACCTGCTTCTGCTCCACTGAAAAGACGCCCAAACAATGAAGCTCAACAGTTAGTTGTTTACTCTTGTTTTCTCCGAGGGGCGGAACCTTTTGGCGCGTTCTAAACAGGCACCTACCGCCTCTTTGCTGTTTTTTGTATAGACATTTTACTGTGGATCAAGAAAAGTCAGATACCAGCGTTCTCCCCTCATGGAAAAACAAATAACATTGTTGCTATTCTCTCTGAGCCTCCTCCAAACGATGACCATTCCCATAATTTTGTTATCAATTCCATTCCGCTTATACAATCCAAGACCCACAGCGACAGCGAGCTATTACGTGACATCATGGAAAAGGTATATTTTTTTTTCCAAAAAACGGAATCTATATATTTTTCTTTGTAACCTTTCCCCCCTTGATTTTTTCAGCAGCAGCAACAACTACAGCAACTACAACAGAAGGAACAACAGCAGCAGAAGCAACAACAACAACAGGAACAACAGCAACAACAACAACAGGAAGAACAACAACAACAACAGGGACAACAGCAACAACAACAACAGGAAGAACAACAACAAGAACAACAACAACAACAGGAACAACAGCAACAACAACAACAGGAAGAACAACAACAAGAACAACAACAACAACAGGAACAAAAACAACAGGAACAACAAGAATGGGAACAACAAGAGCAAGAACAACAATTGCAGCGGGAACAACAGCAGCAGGAACAACAGCAGGAACAACAACGGGAACAACAACAACTTCTACTACAACAAAATCAACAAATTCACCAATTACAACAAAAACTCCAACAACAACAGGAGCAACAAAAACAGCAACAAGTACAACAAAATCTACAACTGCACCAACTAGAACAACAGCTACAACAACAGCTGCAACAACAGGAACAACAGCACCACCAAAAGCACCAGAATCTTGTAGAAAAGCTAACTCTTGCTGAATCCACGAGCCAAGCAGCACAGGTGGCACAGCATGATGCTGAAAAGAAACTGCAGGCTATGGAAGCCAAAATGAATCTGTTGCAGCAGAGCGTTAGAAAACTATCGTCAAGTCTTCAAGCTGCCACGGATCAGGCAACCATCGACAACGCAAGGGAAGAGGAGTTGGAAGACGAGGTAGAAACTCTTCAAATTCAAGTCGCCAAACAAGATGACGTGCTGCGGGAGTTGGCAGCCAAGAAAATCGCCCTTCAGCAGGAGCATCGCATCGAGTTGACTCGAGTGCGTACCCTGCGTGTTTCATTGCGTGATGTTTGGGGAAAGCTGGAACTAAGCGAGAAGGCTCGGTATGCAATGGCCGCAGACAAGGTGGAAGAAACAGCGCCGTTTTCAAATTCAGATCCAAGGATCACCAACGAGAGCCCCTCATGATACCTTGTTTTTTTTTATTGTTTTTTTGTTTGGTTTTTTGTTGTATTGAGCCCAATAATAGAAGACCCCTTGAAAACATCAGAAATTTGAATCTTTACAAGGCCATTGTCTTCGAGAATGCACTGTGGCCAAAATTTCTTCCAAAACCACCAGATAATAATACCGCAAGTCTTTATCTTTGAAAGGATGAACCAAAAAAAATGCCACCATCTTCATGTTCACAACGAAATACTTGAAAGTCACAACCGCTACGGAAAAACCCACAGAAATAAGAAATCCAGCTTCAGTTTACTTGTATTTTATAACTTAACAAAAATTCACACAGTAACAGGCAAAGTAGAAGCAACCAACTTCAAAATCTCCTCAACAGACTTCCCTGTATTCTTCAAATCTTTGGCACACGCTTGCCATTTCTCACCATGACGCGGTTCCGCAGCCACACACTTTTTCACAATATCCTGCATCGCCTTCTCAACCCCCGCATTCGTCGTACCTGTACCCGCACCCCACCACCTTCTTGAACACTCTCAAACTTTAACCACCACGCCCAAGAATCCCCCAAATCCGGATTCACTTTACACGCCCTCGCAAACCAATTCCTCGCCTTTTCCGGTTTCCTTTCAGCCCAAAACAGCCGCGCCACAGTCACAAGAACATG